>JAJSSI010000061.1:0-78716 GCA_031841125.1 Acanthococcus lagerstroemiae | reverse complement strand
GCTAAAAAAAAGGGTTTCCCCGCATATTACAAATCGTTTCTGGTTTTATCTCACTTGTTAAACAATTCGGTTATGGGAAAAACCCCTAGGTTTTTTCCAATACTTGTTAAATCCGAGTTAAATTGTCTTTCAATGGAGTTTTGCACTCCCAGAATTATGGGGGATTGCTAGGCACAACGTCCCATTCGGATAAACAGGAGGTCTTAAGGAGTAAACCCAGACCAAACCTAATTACAGAGATTTGATATTTTGACGTGACTATTTCCCAAACCATAACGCAGCTGATTAAGGGTGGCACCAATTTTTTAATTTATTTAAAATGTTTTTGGCATTCTTTGGGTAAGCCCATTTAGGTATTTACACACAGTGGCCTCGATAATAAATCCGGATTTTGTAAACGAAGTTTCCAGTTATTGATTAAATTTGGCAGTTAATTCTTTTTTCAAAGGTTCTTCCGCAAGCAATTATGTGGACAATCCGACCCCTGCCTTCGCCCGTCTTTCGATTTACAATCCTATCCATTTGATATGGGTACGATCAATAGTCACCATAAAGTACACATTAATTTTAATCAGCATTGACAGAGTAGAGTTTGCCATCACCACCATGGTTTTTCCGAGAATCCCGCCAATGCTAGCAACCGTTTAGAATGAGTTAAAAGACCACATATGGTCAGAAGAGGAGAAAGTTACCAAGTGGAAAAAATGTTGCCAGCATTCCAGGCGCGAAGCCGACTTATCATCCGCCTCTCCCCCACAGCAACTATGCTGTTTCAGCTTACTTGGAAAAGAAGTCCAATTTCAATGGTTACCAACCGCCAGCGCGGCAGCGAAAATACATTAGATTGGGTTTTGATAGGGTTTAAATTTTGCCATCATCATTTCTTTAACTTCCGATTGGCTTACAAGCCAATGGGTTTTGTTGCTTGGAATAGGCTTTTTCATATTTTCAAAACTTTCCAAGCCGTTCCTGATTGGCTTATGCTTAATAAGCGAAGTTACATGTCATTTATAAAAGAATCCACCCGTACAGTTCGAAATGTCGCTCTTTTCTTCATGTTTGCTGCCACCAAAAATCGTAAAACTCTTCTTATGATTTGACTAGACATTGTGTCCAGAGAGAGAGAAAAAATTCATTGGTTGTGCTGTTCGTATGGATCGGCTTTATGGCTTAGCTTTTTGAAGAGGGGCCATTGTTTAGCTTACGAACAAATAGGGCTTCTTTTCTGCTAAGCCAATCTTCGTTTGCTTGGTCACCCGTTTTTTAGAGCTGAGTTTTAGCCATGGCGTTTTGCGTTTTCCCGAATTCGGCTAAAACGGTGCGGGGAGGAAAGGGCCCGGTTTCAGAAAGCTTCACGAGAAACCCGAGCATGCCAGTACGGTCCGTTTTTCTGCAGTGTATTCGAGTGGTCCTTCTTTTTCTAGTTTTTTCTGTAACGCTGTTCAAAATTACAAAGTCGCCCATTTAAGTTGTTAAGAGTTTCTTGCTTCGAGGCATTTTAGTTGACTTTCAATTAGTTAGTACGAAGGGAAAGCTTTTGTAGTTTAAACCTTTCTTTCGATTTTTCGCGTTTTTGCCTGTGCGCACCGATTTTTGATTTTTTCCAAATGGCGTCTGAATGGATCCATCTTTGATCTGTACCTCGTGACGGTTTCTCGGAATCCAATTTGGGACGAATTTAGTTGCCGTGACCCTAAACGATTGTACACTTACCGCCAACCGAATTGATGTAGTTAATCAAACGCACCAAGGAAAATCTTTCCATTCTGTAATTAACAGTCATTGTGATTTCTTTATTTTTGAAATCAACAAGTGCGAAGCTAGATGAAGGCAAGATCCATTCTCTCTAGGATTATGTGTCAGGTCCGGACAAAAACGATGGACGAAATTACCGAGTGGGAGTTTGACTCCGCAGGGAAGTACGACCCTTTTAAAATTATTAGTGCAGGTCGTTTTAAAAAAAAATTTTCACCGAGGTTTGCCAAAATTTTTTTGAACCCCAAAAATTTCTAAATTTTTCTGGAGGCGTGTTTTGGTGTACAACAGGACAGTGACTCTAGGTTGGGGGTGGGGTGTTTCTGTTAGCTGTTCTCAGTGCATGTCTCTCAATCTAGCCCCGGCCCCAAATAGTAACAAAAAACCCCGAAAGTGTGATCTGATTTTGATTTACCGATTTCGAGTTTCCAATTTGATTTCCGATTTTCGTTTTTAATCCCCAGTTTCCTTTTTTTAATTTTTTTGTTTTTCCCGAGATTATGAATTTACCAAATTGGTTTCTGAGTTCGAAAATTTTTTAAAATGGTTTTCCCCCACACCGGGATTTTGTAGGAGGGGTTTACCCTTGCTGTGCGGGATAAATTGTCCCCTGCATTTGGAAGCCCCATTTTGGGGGTAAGCTTTCGTGTATTTCTCGATTGTAGTGGGTCCCTGCAGTCTCGAGTGGTATTGCGAAGTGTTTTAAATTTTCTGTTACGGGTTGCTTTGGGCCCAAAAACATGTGCATTTGAGTCTGATCAACTCAGGGTATATGGGGTGTTGACTGACGTGTGTGTTTCGACTGGTACTTGGTACCACTTAGCCGTTGGGTTCATGTCCTTTTGGGGGATATACGTGCCCCCAAAAAACGGGTGGGGCTTTTTGTTGCGGTCGTTACGCCGTTCGTTGTTTGGTTTTTTAAATGGGATTGGCGAAAATTTGTCCCCCCCCAAAGGGGGTTTCCACCCTTTTTGAGTACAAAGGGTTTTGTTTTTAAATTTTGGGGTTCAACGAAATTTTTTCCCGGTTTCGCACGTGTGGATTTAAACCCTTGGGCCCGTTTTTAATAAATGGCGTAATTTCAAATTTTAATCCGTACATGTGCAGTTTCGGGACGATACGGGCGGGGCACCACCTGTCGGATTTTTTAGAACAGCGGAGGATGTTTTGCAAAGCGGAGATGATCCCGTTTCCCTGCCGGGGTCAGCCCTATCGCAGTCTACCGAGAAATTTCGCTGGAGGCAATAGCCGAGGAAATTCTCCCCCGAGGAGAAAACCTTGGGGCCGTGTCGCTTGCGGACCCAGACCCCGCAGCAGCAGCAAGAGGCAGTGAGCCTTTCCCGGCCACCCCCCGGTTTTTGGTTCATCCGACGGAAATTGGAGTGCCATGGAAGTAGAGCCCCCGGGGAAAAATTTGCCGAGTTCGATGCCGGCCGGGGGGTTACCGGGGTACAAAGTCAGTTGGGGGGCGACCCCCCCCCCCCTTTACCCCCAGTTTTACGTCACGCCCTACAGTTTACCCGAACTAGGGGCGTTTCGAGAGGAAAAGAAAACTAAGCCACTCCCTTTTGTTCAAAAGTTGAAAAATTAAACCTCGTAAATTTTTCTCAAACTAACCAGCTCCAGCTCAGCTCAGAACTCCTTTACAAATTTTTTAAAAAATTTTTGGGCTCCCCAAAACCCCAATGCTAAAAAAGAATTGTTCCTTAGGCACGAGTACGAGTTTCCTCACAGGGGGGGTAACGATTTCAAAAGATGGCGGCAGACATGGTGATTTCAATTCCTGGAGACGGTAAAAAGCAACAGGAGACGATGCAGGCTTTAAAAAACCAGGGATGGGCGGACTTCTTTTAAGTTCCAGCAGAGCAGCTAAGCCATCCGAGTTTGAGTGGGGGAGGAGGAATCAAACTTCCTTCTTCGCCGGATTTTGGCCCGTACTCCAGTTTTTTGAGGAACCGATTCTCGTAGGGGGATGGTCACCAAGTTCATCCAGGGGGGTTCAAACCCCGATCATCTACTCGTTCTTTTTTCACCCCGTAGCGAGGACCATCTTCCAGGTCATCCCTTCGCGTTCTTTCAAGGACCCTTTAAAGCCGACCGGGGGGCGACCGACCGCGATCGTTCAAGATCAACAGCGCGCCATCATCGGTTTTAAAACCCCAAACCCTTTTAATCTTTTTGATCGAATTTAATGTACAAAAGGAGGGGTGCGGGGAACCGATTCTTGGGGAAAGGGGAAAGGTCAAAGGGGCAGTCACAGGGGTGTCAAACGCCCCCCCGGTAGGGAAGACGTCTGGGTCCCAGATCCATAAAGTAAGCTTTGAGGGGCCCTAGTGGAAAAAGATCCTGCCCAAGTTTGCCCATCCGCTTTATTGGTGACACAGAGCTTGGTGGACGTTTTAAGCGGGACATATTTTGTTTTGTCAACGTTTTGGAACCCGAGAATTGCTATGGCTAAAACATGCGCGGGGTTGTTGTTTTCGATTTAAGGGCCTTAGACCAATTTTTTTTAAAACAGGGGTTTTTTCCCTGTTATTTTTCGGGGGATAATACCGCGTTTGGAGCGCTGTGCTAGACTAGTGGCCAAATAAACTCAGAACGGGTTACCGGATTAAGCGTGATTCTGTGTGAGTGCATGGCGTGGAACCCGAGTTGTGATCAAATGGATTTCCACCCTCCCTTCAGTTGGCTGATATTCTTACTAAGCCATTGCCCTCGTTCTCTAGCCATGGAACATTGGCGAGGAGGCCATCTTAAATGAGCCTTAAACTTTCTCTCCTTGGTGACGATCGTTCCGATTTGTAGTAAGCCATACTTACGGAGTGTTTGATTTCAAGATTTCACAAGTGACGGACCCGCCAGTGTGGAATTCCGCGATCCCGAGAATTGCCGGGAAAAGCACAGCCATCGCCGAGACGGATAGGCGTCCGAAGGGAGCTTGAGTTAGCGTGATGTTCTAGCACGACGTGGTCTGCGATGTGTTAGTTATGTACCGATGAATGGCGCGTCGATGACAATTTAGTTTGTAGACTTTTTGATGCTGCATATCTTTTGAGAAGAGACATTTCTAGTCTGTAAGATAGTTACTATTATTTGTACGTCTGTTCGCTGCCCGTTCTGTCTTAACAATATGGTATGTCTCTGATCGTTGTTATTGTTTGTATCCGAGAGTCATTATTAATTTGTTATTAGTTAGTTTATCCGAGTTACTCATTCCGCTCTGGTCGGCAGGGAGAGTGTTAAGTTGGCGAGCCCTGGCTCCATCGTACGCCAAGTAGCTACTAATCGGGTTCCTTCTCGTTGCTTTAGTCCGTATCTATACCATGCGTGGTAGTTAATACGACGTGTCGAGTTCGATGCTGGGTTCGGATATAACCCTATGTTCGCTTTATTCTTCAATTAGACATTGGTGATCCGAGTAAATACTTGTGTCGTTACTTGCGTATATGGAGCGCGGTATTCGGTCTTCATCGTTCCTTCAGAACTTATGCATAATATGCCGGAGGTGTCTCGTCTATTACCTTGGAAGTGCAAGTTGTGTCCCCCTAATCTTCGCAATGAGGAAAATCAATTGCTAATGGGCGTTTTGCGTGTAAGAAGCCATTTTCGTTAAACGGGCCAACCCATCAACAACATAAATTAGAAGAAATGGAGATGTTGCCGACTATTTCTGTTACGTTGTCTTATTTTCCTGAAGACCATAATCAGAAAACGAGTTGCTTGACCTGATAAGTTTAGGCGCTACAGTTCTACAAACAAATAAGTTTGAAGACTTCGATGAAAACTGTACGCCACATTATCGTGTAACAGTTGACCCTATTTTTCCTGGAATTTTTATCCACCATAACAAGGGTGCTTGACATGGATGTATGGCGATCTCTTGAAATTATTTTTTGAAAAAAGAAAACTGAGATTGTTAGGTGTTTAGTACAACGTATACTCGATTTAGAATTATGTCGCCCTGGTTAAAAATCATGATTCTTCAAAAAATGTGAGTTCTTGTGCAAACCACACCCAATAAAAATGCCAAATTAAGAACGTATGCTGGAGGTGTCTGCTAGACCTTGAGGCAGTTGTTGTCCCACTAAATTCAATAGAAAAATCATTGCGTCTGATGGGGTGTTCCCTTTTAAGAGGCATTTAGTATAAACGGGACACAAGAACAACATAAATTAAGAAATGGAAGAAATTGGCACTGTTTTCTGTCGGTACTTATTTTCCCATATGCAATAATCAGAAAACGATGTTGGCTTGTTGAAGTTTCGTGTGCCCTACTTTTGCGCAAATTTTATACAGGCGTTCTACTAAACAAATCTGTTAGTTGACTTCATGAAATTGTACCAAATCGTGTTGTAACAGGTGATCCTCTTTTTCATGGAATAGATATCTAACACATGGTGCTTCACGGCTGCTATTGATTTCCTGATATTATAGTTTGAAGAAGAGAAAACTGATATTTGTAGATGTAGCACAGGTATATACTCAATATAAGAATTCTGTCGCCTAGGTTGCATGGGAAATATGGCGTCGGCTAGGTAGAGAAATTACGTTGCTCGCTGTGTAAACTGGTATAGGCAAGGCAACTAGGTTGAAGCGTAACGGCCTTATCTCGTTCGCTTTATCGGTGGGTTTTCTCTCTCTTGCGTTCGGACGGCTAACATTGTCTCTTTGTATGTGTGCTTACCGTCTTGTGGTTCGAATTCGCTGCTATGTTGCTAAGCAGTTTGTGCGCAAGTTTTTCAGCGTTTGTTTTTGGTTTTCATGAGGCTGTCTGTAACGTGGTCAGATGATGGGAAATCATACTCGTATTATAAAATCGTCGAATTTGGTGTTTTGAATCTGTTCTATCGCGTCCCTTTGGTGTCAGTAAACTTTAATACAAAGTAAGCTCTACGGTCTTGTGGTTTTTTTTCAACTTTGTGTAAAATTGAGCTGGATTGCTTTCATCTCGAATTCATGAGCGGTTTGGATTTCTGTAGAATATCTTGAGCACTGATCACATATAATTGTTGTCGCTTCACCGTAGCTTCTCACAAGCATTATGAACCCTCACTCAACGTTCATTTCTTTTACCAAACACTTCATAATTTCATTCATTACCTATTTCCCACCTAACAAACTTCACTAAAAAAACTCCATCTCCTCTTCCCTGAGATTTCAAACATACTCATCTCATATAAAATCTACCATAAAAACTAATCTACATTTAAACCTCCTCTCTTCTACAAACATCTCTTCATCCCTCACCCCCTTACCAACCCAACAAAAATAATTCCAATACCCAAAATAAACATAACAAACATCCCACACAAATACTATCCCCAACACCACCAACCAAAAATCTTCTTCCAAAATTTTCACGTTTTCTCACTCCCACATTCCACCCCCAAATTCATAAACAACACCCCAACCCCAACCAACAATAAACAAAAACACAATACAAACAAAAAACCCAATCAAACCAAAAATTTTAACCTCCAATTTACTATACCACTTCATACCAAATTATCCCTACAACTACCAAAACACTAAACACCAATTTAACACCCAACAAACCCCACAAATTAATCTAACAAGAAATACACCTACCTAAATACACAATTTTCTTTAAACCACCACACCCCTCTCATACCACCTTAAATTAAAACAATAACCAAACACCCAACACTACCAACTAACTAATGTAGTTTATAATAGACACTACACTGGATATAGTGTGACTCGTTAAATCTACTAGTGTGATATCGAATATATCTATCTGCGTACATCCCTCTGCTATGAAATATGTCACAATCAATCGTCACATGATACCATCACTGAGACAAGTGTCAGAACCTACTCTCTAGTGTCTGATATCGCTAGAAGACTCAACTAACAACCTTCACACTGTCTGTTCAGATCTAAGTCTGAATGTGTGGCCTTTGTGTATTCTCATGATCACATTCACTGTGTTCACATAAGCACTCCACAACTACATCTGTGTATGCTCATCTCACCACGTTCTAGAAGTGTGTCTTGCTGTCGTGTTGACTTCTTCTCCATAGACTCCATACCTCACGTCCATCTCCACCTGTGCAGTCTTGTGTCATATACTTCATACGCGTGTTCTTTCCTCAACCGTTAACTTGATCCACCACATACACAACTCTCTACATGAGTCCTATGACTCGTGTAAGTGCTCCACCTCACTAAGAATCTTGTGTCGACGTCTCACAAATCTTAGTCAATTATCTGTAGTTAGTTTATAGTATCTGTTCTAACTCAGACTCTCTAATCCTCACTCCCTTGTGCCTATACCCATCTAATCCTCCTCAATGAGACTGATATCGAAATGACTTAATGTACTCTATCCCATAAACTATATCAATCATATATATATACAACTACCACAATCCTATATGCACTGTCAATATCGATGATAAAACTCTTATCATCTCTGTGAATAACATGTCTCCAGAGCAGTGAAGTCTAAAAATCATTCAACTACCAAGATCCCCTCTATGACATACCAACACTACGGTGGGCACCTCCAGTCGTGACTCATAACTGTAGTGACCTGTAAATATGTCGCACACCACTACTGATGATTAACTCTAAGAGTGTTTGCTGATTCCTAGTGTGTCTCTATAGTGGTGAATTAAATTTGCACTCCTCCAAGTGTGTCCCTGTTGTTTGAAAAATCTACGTATATGTAACACATGGGTATGTTGTGTGCCTGTTAGTTATTCGAGAAACAACTACACCATGTGTCCATTGACACACAGTACAATCTCTTCCACCCACAATACAACTGTCTAGTGTATGATTGTGTGACTATCTCTCAGAGAGAGATGTGATACCCTCTCTCTCCTTCTCTCCCGTATAATTATGTGTGTGTCCACTGTGAGAGACTCCTATAATCTATATCTCTACCTAACATTATCCTGTCAATAGTTCACTCATCTCACCTGCCTTTGTGTCATATCCTGCACTCCCATTCTCTTCTAATGTTAGACGAGTACACAGTGAGATCTCTTCTAACTAGCTAGATATATAGACCATGTGTTATCAGAGACTCTCTAATCTGATGTGTCCACCTGCTCCCCAGACTAGTGTATGTCATTCGTCAGACACAAATAGAATGTCAATCCACTCAGTATATGTAATTCCTCCTTTCCAATATGAAGTAAAGAACTCACACTAAGAATCTCACTGTAGAAACTCTCACGTAAAGATGTGCATGATCGAGAACTATGCTAGACAGTCAGAACTGAACATGCGTGTGTTTCTCATCTTCGAATATGGATAGACGTCAGCAAACCCCGTAACTGTCTTAGACTGTCATCCACTCACCCATCACACTCTCATCTCTGTACATATTCATACATGTACATTCTACAGCCACCCGAACTGTCTGTGTAGACTGTTCCGCCATATATATACTCTACTAACCTCTCAGATGTTATCCATAGAATCAGATCACCGTGGCCACCATGAAGACTGTATCTACAACTGCTCTCTCCATACGTCCGCCCTCTCTTGACGCTTACGCAAGATCTAATCAGTGTGCTCTTCCCTACCCACTATGTGTCAAACAAGCTGTCTAATCTCACCTCAGTTCCTCACTTCTCACCCTCGTCCTGATGTGTCCAGACTGTGAACCATCTCACCTGTGTGTGCATCACGTCATGATCACCCTTAGTCACACAGACACTGTGTCGTCACGCCGTACGCTGTCTTGAACTCTCACAAATGAGTGAGTAGGATCACTCATGACTACCACTATCTCATCCCTGAACTCTATGTTGTTCACATAACATACTGTGCACTGACTCACTGTCAACTCTATGCTGTACCTCTCACAGTGCCTCCTGCTCCTCTTTGTGGAAATCATGTATCATCATCCTTACACGGCTCACTCCTCCTGTCTATCTAGAGACTGTGTCCATTCTCTTTAACTGTGTGCGAGACTAGGTCACAAGCATCTGCATCCTGTACCTCACAGATATTAGCACATTCTCACCACCCTATCCTCACAGTCTATCGACTCTGTCCACTGTCTTACATGCATTGCTCTATCAAGAATATGCACTAACTTCATAGATAAAGAACCAACACCTAGCCCCAGATTCACTTGACTCTTTCTGTGCACTCTCCTGTCAAATCTTCCTATGTCCCGTGTATAATTTGTGTTTGTATCATGTGTTAGATCCACTATTGTCTGTCAATCTCAATCCAAACCATACGTCGACTCTCCATTAAATTTCTCACACCCGTGTGTAACCTCCATAGTGAATATTCCATGTGCACCACATCAGAGATACGTACAATCACTATACATTCCACACCCAATTTCTAACCATGTCCGCATCTATAAACTTATAGTCATCCAAAATACAATCCGTAGTCCACCAATATCTGTCTCTCAACTCAGACTGTGACCTCTCTCACACCTGTCTTCCCAGAAACTTCTAGAGTGAATAGTGTCCATCATCTGTCATAATGTGTGTGTTCATTGTGATCCCTGAGATACACACACTACACATACTCTCTTGTGTGTTGTCCATCTCGCTCCAGACTTCTACTATATGTACTCCTCATGTGTGCTCACTCACATACCTATTTCTGCCGTAGATATGCCCTCTGTCTATATCCATATACATGTGATCTCAACAGTTGCTCTATCTCACCATCTGAGAGTACCTCTCTCACGCGTCCAGCACCCTATCTCACTCGTGATACTGTGCCGTACTAGACAGCTGTGTGCTCCAGTGTCATTAATTAACCAACTAACTCTCGTCACTGTGTACTCCTCGTCGTAACATCTAATCCACACCCTCTATTCTGTCTCTGTCTAGATCCGTCTCACCTCAATAGTGTCGTCCCTACGTATGAGAAGGGCTCTCTCAGTACTCACCCGTATTGATGTATGTGATAGACATCAACTAACTTGTACTATGGCATCGTACTACTGTTGTCTCTCCCTCAATATGTGACTACATATATCGTACACCAGTCATAACAGTCATTACCATATTTCCAGATAGACACACCTGTCCCCCCCCATACATCTCACTGTACCCTCTACTAAATGTCTACGGTACACAATCATCTATCCATATCTCCATAGCCTCAGTCGCTCTCACACTCCCCACTCCTACCTCTACAAAATCTTATTGTCATGTCTCACAAACCATACTGTCACCATCTCCAAATATTACAATCTCCCAGAATAACAACAACTGCTCACTATACTCCAACCACACAATTATATAATTAATATGTGCTTCCTCTACATAACATCTCTCTATATTCTCTACTGTACTAACATCTCATAGTGACACCTGTCTCTCAGATCATCGCGTAGAAAGATATCCTACCATCTCACTCTCGAACGTATCTCTGGTCCTCTTTTCCCTGCTACCAACCAACTAGAAATACACATGCAAAGTACTCTTGCAAATAATACTTATGAACATCTTATCATATGAGCTCCCGTACTATATTCACAAAACATCTCGTCACTCCTACGTGTTCACCTACACACTACCTTCCGCGCATTCTCGTAAACATCTCCTATGTGATTCTACTATCCTGCTCCCCCACCTCGTGTCACCTATTGTATCTCATATAGTCTTCCACCATGTTACACATCAGTGTGTGTGTACTGACACGCAACACTAGCTCGTATCTCTCTACTCCATACTACCTACCTGATAATAAGATCCCACACATTATCCAACTCACAACTCTCCAAAAGATCTTACTCACTCACTCACCTCTCACCTACACATTGTCGTCCGACAGATCACATCCTCAGATTTCTGTGTGTGCCTCTACATATGTCACCCTCAATCGCAACAACTGCAATCTACTCATCATATTCATCAACCAGGTCATACCTCTGAATCACCCTAGATGCATACATACTACTTCTACCTGTGCATCATGATCCTCATACCTAGGTGGTGACTACCACACTAGCTCGCTCTATAGATCTCGCGATCTCTACGCGCGCACAAGAATATCACAATATATATATCTCTCTTCTCGCACCACTACTCTCACATATTAGTAACATCATATATGTGTATATAACATACCACTACACACCCTGTACGTACGCATAACTCACATCACCCCTGTGTGTCTCACCTATAGAGACCTAGTGATACGTGTACAGTGTAATAACATGGCTCACTGTTGAGTAGTGACATTACTCCTCACAATGATACCTATACAGTGTATCCTGATCACCACTAGAACAAATCATCCTGTGCTGTGTGTACCCGTGTCACCCTCTCAAATCTGTCTAGCCGCTCTTCCATCTACCCAACTAAAAACACCCTACAAAACAAATCTCACGTGTCACAAATGTCGTGTGTCTCTGTAACACTCGAACTATGCGATGTCTTCACACTATTACCAATCCTCTCAATAAAGACTCTGACAATCACCTGTCCTCTCCACTAACGCACTCTAAAATAATGATCGCGTGTGCTGTAGAGAACTAAATTTAACCGACTCTCTCGCCGTATGATCACATAGTGAGATGTGTTCCTCCCCTCGTGCTGCCTTCTCTGTGCGCACACCTTCTCAAATCTGTCATCAACCTCCTGGTCCAGAATGAGTCTTCTTAGTCATCGTCAGAGATCTGTGTCCTCAACACACCTCTACAAGGAGTCACGTCAGTCTGATTGCTCTGTTCCCCACAGTGAGTATCTTTGACATTGAGATCTGTGCCCCCACTCTCTTCTGTCTCATCAGCTCATATAAAGTCACTCTGTTAATGCTGCTCTCTTACGCACCGCTGCCGATAGTCTTCGCGTCTACCACTAGTCACACACATATGAGTGTATCTCGTCTAGTGATCCAGATATCACCTTGTCTCCACCAGTCTACTTAGAGAGTGCCTCTCAGGAAGATCTATCCGATCACCACATGACTTGTGTGTCCAAGAATCTCATCAGATTTGCAGTCGACAACTATGAAGTCACATATGATCAGCACATCATTATCTATAGATCGTGTTCTAGACATGCTCACTAGCGCTAGACATAGAACCCAAAAATCTACTGCGTCAAGTGTGTAAGAAGAACACATGCTCACATCTAACCAATGATACAACAATCTCCTAGAGAACCTAATGTACTACTAACTACACCGTTGTGTTCCACACAATTAAACATAGTGGTGTAGTTATCAGCACCTCATAGCTCTGATAACTAACTCCCTATGTATATGCTCCTCTCCTCCTACTCCTCAACTACCCATATGTCCTCTCTGCTAGTGCTCATGCTCTACATCTCTTATACCAATCTAAAGCCTACACCGTTAGTGCGTGTCCGTATACAAAGATCTGTTGTCCCTGATAGCCATGTGTGCTCTATCACTTTAGATCATCTTTGAACATCTCTGTCAGAGTCTGTGAGTAAGAGAAGGGATGCGTTACTCACTATATAGTCACGTCCATGTCTATGATCAAAGTAGATCCGTCACTCCATTTTCAATAGAAAGATAATAATATTCCAGTCTCGTGTTGTCATCTATGCCACGATCTCTCTTAGTCACAGACAGAGACGTGTGTGCACTCAACCAATTGACGAGTCTCATCTGTGTGTGATATACACTGTCTCATATAAGTAATGGTAAACATGTGTCACAACTAGCCTAAAGATCTGACCATAGTCCACTAGAAATCTTTCCAAAACACTCTACTCTCATCTGTGTCTCTATTGTTTTCTAATAATCGCTACAGACCTGATAGCACACGTCCTAATGTACAACACGAGAGAGTGCACGCTTATCATATTACCGTGTTCTACTCATAGATGTCACTATGCAGAAATACATCTCATCTATCTCGTGAATCTCTACAGATCTCATGCGCCCCTAACTCTAGCATCTGACCCCCATCTCCCCCACTCCACACTTCCCTACAATAAAAGTCTCGTGTCCTGACGCCTGATACATGGTCAGCACACTTGTACCCCTCTGACGATCTCCCTGATGATGACATCTTGTCTATCGTCCATGCACGATCAAGATGATAAGGTGATACCGTGCCCGCTCTAGTGACGTCTCTCAGTCATCACACCTTCAGACATCACTGTCACTCTACGCGCTCATACCTCAGTTGAACACACTCAAGAGACATTTACGACGCCCCAAAATCCCACATCCTCAAATAGCTCGCACTTACTCCAACTCTCAGATCGGTCCACACTAACAGATCATGTACACCCATCAAAGTCATTGTGACTCTGACATGGAATCCTGTCAATGCCACCTACCCACCTGTGTGTCTATATTACAGCTCGTCGTCAGATCAGACTCCAGCGTAGTATCCAGTAGTGCACATACTCGTGACTCTATGATACCGTCCTCTCTACCCGCTCCCCCCCTCACCTCACTCCCCACCTCAGTATAAGCACTCTCCTCTCGCTACTCAAAGTTTACCCCTTTCTACAAATACATCATACTTCGTCTGTGTCGATTGTTACTACCTCGTAAAACTAGTCACTGTTGTCTAGACCCTCACACAAGTGTCCTCTATGTATGTCCTTCTGCGCAAGCACGGCATGATACTCTCTTGCTCCTGAGATCGCAATCTCAAACATGCATCTCCTCAAGATAACACGCTCACTCCTGTCCAGTTATTCGATGTATAGATTGTCGCTGTAGTCGCATGACAGTGTCAAGTGATGTCAGAACTGTCAGATGTGTTTACTACACTCCTTACTACACACTACTCACTCATGTGTGTCCTCCTCTGCTCTACACACGCCTTACGTATTCTCGATGTCACTCGCACTTAATAGTGTATCACTTCCCGTCCGCGTGTGTCTATGTGCCACTCGGCAATCGTCTATCCTCGCTAAACTGTTGTGTACGTGCAATCCAAAACACAGTCAGCCTCACCCTATCACCACACACGGTCATGTGTCAGTGCTCATTGTGCTAGCTCGTGCTCCTAACCAACCTCACTTAACTGAGACAGTGTAACTGTCTCGCATCTCTTAAGATACCAGTCTCGACTCGCTCTCATTCTCTAGACAAAGTATCCCACATGTGTGAGTCCACAGTCACTGCAATAGACAGAGAGCTACTATGACAGCACTGTCCCACACACTATACACGATGATGTCACATAATCTGCACCCTAACGGTCAGTCTCTGAATCTCCGTGTGTTTACTAGATCCTAGACAGTGCCCGCGGTGTATATCCGCTGAATCTGAGTCTGTGCCACAAACTCTCAATACACGTGCGTGACTCACCTCGCTCCTCTGACACTGTCCTGAGAGCTTACACGTGAGTCCTATCCACAAGTACAGCCGTCTCATTCTCACCGCACCTCATCCAAGAGATCATCTCAGTCGCTTACTCACTCTAAGTTCTAGTGCTTTAGAGATCACTGTCAATAGAGATCATCCGTCGCGATGTAAAATTTTACCGCGTGTGAACGCCAGATCGTGTGTGCTCATCTGATCCCCTTTGTCCACTCATTCAGACCTTTGTCTGATACTCAGAGACAATGTTCTCTTGATATCCAAATATCCTCTCCATTCTATATGAGAGTATCTTCTAAATGTCATCAGAACACACACTCTCTCGCCTCACAAAGAGTGCAACACCACTCGTTGGTGCGTCCTCTAAACTCTCATACGTTCTGTCAAATGTGTTATATATTTGTGCACATACATCTACGTCTACGCTCTTGGTCAGAGCTTCTCAGTCTCCTCACGCTCGAGAACGAGACGACGACCTCTCGAATCTATCTGTGTTGAGTTCTGACTGTGTACACAAAAGCGCCTCTCTAACGGCATAGAAGCGGTATCACGACGAACTCTGATGATTTTAGGTGTCTGTGTATATGTGTTGTCATCTCTTGTCGTCTGTTATTGTGACCGATCGAACGTCACTTTCCTGTTTAAAAGTGAAATCTGAGTCTCTGTTACCGCGCCCCCTCCCTAGCGCCTCCCTAGAACACCTGTGTGACTCCGCGCTCAAGTGTGGCGGCAAAACTATTCCCGCATCTAGTTTGATATATTACCCTGTGCCCCTGCACGCTGTACCACAATGTAGTAAGAGACTGTGATACCTGTGGAGAGTGCGCACCCACTGTCATCTCCTCTGCCATTTTACCGCTACTGTTTAACGTCTCTCGGTTCGCTCTGTCTGTTTAAGTGTTAGCCTCGCTCATTGTGCCAGGAAGAGGCTTCGGAGTTCCATACTCTCAATGCGCTACTCAGCTCTTATGTACCACTCACATACTCTTGCTGCCGCTACTCTAGTCTAAGATCGCTGATATAGACTCACAACGAGCTCCGACGAGACGTGTTCACATGTAGGCCTGTGCCACAATCTTAAATAATCTCTAGTCTTCTTGTACGCGAACGGTCAGTTTAGTATAGCTGACTCCCAGATGCTTCACATACCTTGAATGTGATGCCTCACTGTCAATTGCACGCATACCGTGTGTGTCCTCATCACTGTGACCCCCGGTAATTTTTGACCTTGTTTGAGATAGCGCAGAGATGCAGTCTCCGATCCGAGAGAGTTCTACTTAATGAATCTATAGTCAGTTGCTCTCCTTGTGTATATGAGGCGCGGTGTATACAAGTCCAGTCGTGTCTCTCTCGTCTCAGAGATATCAGTGTCTCTGTCTTTCTGTTGCTCTGTTCTCCAACCATTAATTAAGTTTCTTGGTCCACCATAATGCATCCAGAGTTCTTTACAGAGACATTAGCCCCCAACTTTCTTGTGATTTTGGACTAGATGATACAAATGTCTTAGTCGTGTGACGCGTGCTCTCAGCTTGAGTAGCACTTAGTGCAACTATCAGACTACCAAAATACATAGAGCCTCTAGAGACATCACTCGAGAGACTGTATATCCACTCACCATGAATCGCATGAGTTCAGCAACGAGAGCTCCTACTACTCAGGGTTGATCACGCGTTGTACACTGTGACGTGGAGTTCGCTTCTCTATCTATGGTCATTCGATCAGCGTGCCTGAGAGAGACACACTAACTAAGAGTCGTCGCTAGCGCCGCACTATGACTAATCGCTTCGCTCCCCTCACTAACCTCATCTTGTCTCACAGCACTCTGATCTCGCCATTGACAATCATTAGCGCCAGTTGCACTCAGTGCCAGTCGTGCTACATCCTACATCATTCTGAGTCCGGCTGTCACTACTGACTTCGCGCCAGTCGATAGATCATATAACTAGTCATGTAGACAGTAAGACGAAGGTTTCTCTCTCTTCCTCAATCTTGTTCAACCCGAGAATAAGAGAGATGTGCTGTGTGTATATGAAGGTCTTCACCCCCATCTCCGCCGAGATATGAGTTTAGTGCTCGTGATAAATCATGTTAAGCTCTGTTCCGTCTAGCTTGTTGCGCACTCTCTGATCCTGATGGTGTTGCTCCCGTGTGTTCCAGATAGAAGACACTCTGTCGATGACTTTGTCCTCTGGAGATCTGTGTACCCCTGTGTACACTTCTACCCGCTCGTGTGATCTCTGCCCACTTTGCTCTTCTGTAATGTCTGCCTGTGGTGTGCCGTCTCTCATTGTGCTCATCATCTCTGTGTCTCTCTAGATCTGCTGCACTGTGTACTCACATGTGTGCCCGTGGATGAATGCTTGGATGCGAGAATATGTGTGAATTGACAAGATGTTAGTATCTAGCGACATAGTGATCGTGTCAATACGAGCTCTGCACTCAGCTCACGTACACACTGCATCCCTGATTTCGAACCCGTAGGCGGTATAGTGATTAATCCAGCGCTCTGAGTTCAGAGAGTTGTGTGCGCTCGTGTGTCAAGTCGCTGTACTCTCGTGGTACTGACGTTTCACGGTGTTTTGGTCCTCTGTGAAGTGTGATGTGTCACGGTGTAGGTTCGATAGCAAGATAGAAATCCGCTTTAGTGTCACTATAGCTCGCTCGCAGTGAGAGTGAGCATTTTGAGGGTGAGCTCTCCAATGAGTCTATATATCTGTTTGCGTACCTGTCTCTTTGCTCATGTCGTAGATGTGTAGCGCGGGAGACTAGCAGTGTTTTGTGTCGTGAGCAGTGTGTTGTGTACTCCGCGAATTTGTGCTATGGCTACTTGTCACGGGTATCTAGAACTCTAGTCATTTAGTCTGATGTCTGTTGAGATTTTCATTCGTTCACCCGTTGAGAAGAGACGCTTAATGAGTATATTGAGAGAATGTGTATGTGCTGTGTCTTGAGCTCGTCAGCTGAGTAAATCTGATAGCTCGCTGAGATCTAGAAGAGAGCTCTAGTAGTTGTGCGCGCTGGGACTGGACCCACTGCACTATAATATAATCCTGAATATCCTTCTACGGACGAAGGCTGCGCACTTAGACTCTCGATTACCATAAGATGTGATGTTTAGATGTAGCGCGACGTGCTCTCGTGTGAGTTGGGAGAGCAGGTCGGCTGTGTTTGCGTCTGCGGATTACGTGCCACGCACTTAGAATGTGTGCGCATGCTAAAGAAAGGGTCTCCTAATTATTAGGTGCGTAGGGGAGTGCTGGCCCGACAACAACCCTAATCAATCGCTCATTTTACTTCCAAATCTTGATACTCAGGTAAGAAGAATTGTATCGCAATGTTACGTGTAAAGAAAATAAGTCCCCAAATTGCCGAGCCGAGCCTAAACCCAAACCAGTCTTGGCGTTTGAGCCTGGTGAACTACTTTCAGTTGATGTTTATGGACCTCTTCCCCTTAGTCCCAATGGCGTTATTGCTCTCTTTGTCGCCATGGATGTTTCTCCGGTTATGTTTCAATTAGGACGCATAAAAATCAATGAACACCACAAGTTTTATTTATGCCCTTGAGAAAATACTCCATGAATAGCAACACAGGATATCATGATTAAAATTTATATTATCAGATAATGCCCGACAGTTTTCGCAGCAATCAGTGGAAAAGTTTTCTTCTATCAAAGTCCATTTGACAAAGGTACACGACTCCCTACAACCCAAATGCGAATCCGGTTGAGACGCGTTATGCGAAGCATCGGTGAAAAACTCGTCTGTTTATAAATGATCCTAACAAACCTCAATATGAACCACTCTGCGTGGTACCGAGAGACTGATCGCGTGCAATCCTCTCTCAATACTGCACCCAAATGGCATGGCTATAGTCCTTCAGAAATTATTGGAAAATCTCTAGAACTTCCCATATTCGTTACCAGATACCTCACCCCAAGGAACATTTGATCAGGATGATTGCCAGCATGGAGATGCAGCCAGTGCACTCTCTGTAATACCCTCGTTTGAGAAACATGGAAAGTTCATTTTTGATAGAAATGGTGCTGTTCATATCTGGACTGATGGTGGTGCTCTTTTAAATGGGCAGGAAAGAGTCACTATCAGCATACTCCGTATGGTTTGGAGAGAGAATCGATATAATGAATCCAGGATAATCATTCCAAAGGTCACTAATAATCGGGCTGAAATTATTGCCACTATCAGAGCATTAGATATTGCAATTCGAAATGGTGCTAAGAAGGTAGTCATTCATTCAGATTCCTGTATCTTGTAGATTTGTTCAATTCTGAGAATTTCTCGCTCCATAGTAGTAGATTTTGTAGCTACGCAAATTTTGATTTGTTCAAGCTTCTACTCGACCGTGTGTCCACATTGGATAGAGATTGTGTTCAAATCCTGCACACGAATGGTCATGCTGTAGACTTTGGCAACCTAGAGGCAGATTTCTATGTAGGGAGGACATTCCAATCTTATTTATCGGCACAAAATTGTCTAAACTTTTGCTCGAATCCGGACAACAACTTAACTCAATGTATCAGACAATATGTTTTGATGAAGATAAATAATAGGCAATCGTTGTCAAGTCATCTTGCCTCTATTCAATCTCCACCAAAATCCAACCAATTTCAAGAAGGTGATATAGTCGCACTTAAGACGCATGCTCACTCCCAAGCATATTATGGGCTAAGCAAAAAATTCTTTAAAAGGTTCGAAGGCGAGTACATTATCCTACAACGCTGGTGTCCCAATGCATATTTGATCGCCAGGGTTGACCCTAATGCAGTCCCATTTGTCGTGAATATCCGTCAACTACGCTTAATCCGCCGCCCATGATGTATCCAAGAACCGATAGGATTTGCTCCCATGCATCTTTGGGCATGGCCCAGGATCCTGATCCATTCCCAAGGGGCATCTGTAGCATGCAGGGATTTAGATTCGAATTCGAATTCGATTAAAAAATTCGATTCTTCCGAATTCTTTCCGAATTCGATTCTTTCGAATCCGATTCTTCCGAATTCTTTCCGAATTCGATTCTTTCGAATCCGATTCTTCCGAATTCTTTTCGAATTCGATTCTTTTTGAATCCGATTCACCCGAATTCGATTGCGAATTCGATTCAAGTGCTTGCGAATTCGAATTCTTGATGCTTTGGAATTCGAATTCTCGGGAGAATTTGAAGCGGTTGGAAGATAGATGCTCGATTCTCGTTTGAAATTATAGAGTTTGTAAATTGTAAAATTTGTAATTTCTTATTTCTATTTAGCACTTGAATAATTGAAGACCTTACTGGACAAAATGTTCATTTTTTTCTTCTATTCTCTAGTGTTTGATGTTACTTATAAAACTAATTAAATGCGGCAGCGTATTTCGTGATGAAAGTAATAATAGTTGAGCAGTCATTTTTCTTCGCATGAAATACATTTGATGGTGATGAATAATGAATGTATTACAAAAGGTGCAGTATACATTGAAAATTTCAAGTATAAAAACTAGTTATAAATCAAAGACGAATGTCGCCATTGATACTATTTCTAATTACTTATTACAAATTCCATTTTCAACAGAATTCAAACGAAATTCAAGTAATGACTGCACTTGGAAGAAAAAGATAATCAAAAGACTCGACGGCCACAAGAAAGTTCTTCCAGAATGATTTACTGTACAAGCCCAGGATTTGAACTTGCTAATTAATGGACTAATAAAATCAGAGCAATCACTCATGCTACTTACATCGCGAAAACTTTGTATATTAATGGTATTTAAGACTGATTCATTTTATGTTTTTGCATAATATAATTTTCCGTGCTCTTCACTCCATTTCTTGGGGAGAAACATTAACCAAGTTTTTCAATTCCTTAATAATGATCTTACTAGATAATGTTACATTGTAATGGTCTTTTCCTACTAATCTCGAATTTCCACTAACACATCGATGGTATACTCGTATGTACATTTACATCATCACTGCTACACAAAAAATTTATAAGACTGCATTTTAGCGTATCTGGTAGCATTACCCCTATAAATGGAATGTGAAGTCTTAACTGTGATTCTTCAACAATTTTTTAGTCCATAAATAGAAAATAGACAGCTCTTCATGTATGTGACAAAAAAAATGTACGATCGAATGAATGGACAGATAACTGATGCGAACGTATGACGTTTTCGTTGGAGACGAATTTAAGAATCAAGATGAAGCTAAATTAACCAGCCTTGTATGATCATTATCAAACAGATGAACCCATCAAAGCTTTTATCATAATTATGCTATATTAATTTATAGCAGTAAGTTATAATCCTGTCCAAATGGCATGAAACAGGAGAAAACTGAAAATCCAACTTACCTACAGTTACAACTCCGCCGATCTAGTCCTCGAAACCATTTTTTTTTTTTGTGACATTTCCACTTACGTTTGGCAAACAAAATTCGCAGTGTCATGGGTAGGTATTTTTACATTTTGTATTTAAATATAGTAGGACAGCGATTCTCAAACTTTTTTGGTGACAGACCCCTTTTCAACTGCACAATGTACGTTATGGAACCCTTTACTAAATTAATAAAAAACCTTTTACTTTTTACTCGCTATATAATACACGGCCACAATTTTGGATTTTGGATGCCCTGGTGCGGCGGACAGCAGAGCCTTTGCGGAGCCCCGGGGTTCCGCGGAGCATACTTTGAGTAAGGCTGCTGTAGGAAAATATCTCGAAACAGCCAAGTTGGTAAAGTTGTATACCCGATCGTCCTGATTTGAAATACTAAAATTCGGCTACTCTCCTCCAGTAACTATGGGTTGATACATTCACCATCGAAAGAATCACATTCATTCTTATTCAGAATTGGACCATTCTTGAATTTTTTATTCGCAATTAGAAGAGAATGACTGAATGAATACAGGCATTATTTTCTATTTATTCAAACACCTCTGCAAACCATAACACACACAACACTCACTTGTAATTAAATACGCAACAATCTTTCTGTAAGCGGTATAATAATTTTCATTAAAGGAATAAATGGACTTCGTACAATTATTTTATCTTATTAACCTGCCGGGTAATAAGTACAAACTGAATTGCCGAAGTAATCACGCAATATCGAGTTGTCAATGCTGCATACATTTGATAATATCCACAATATATTCTCCTAATTCGAAATTTCTGAAAAAGATAGCAAGAAAGGAGACAGGAGAGCCTAATTTAAAACCATTTCGCCACACAATGATATTAGTTATCAGTGGTCATCAACCCATCTGCCATACAAAAAAAAATTGACGTATGTTCCACATGGCCCATATACGTTAATTATTTGTACGGCAGCCATGCATACGCATCAGTGTTCTCTTTGATTATACCGCACATAATTTCAACGTAAATCCATTCAGATGCGTCTTCCAAAAGGGATGAAATGACAAGATACTTTTAGGTCCCGTTATCCAAACTGCTGAATGCACGTACGCATCCATATTAACTGTCGCAAATCCTGCAACATCATCGACCCGCGTAAACACATTTTCCCGCTATTTTTTCATGCCCACATACATAATTATCACGAAGACGAACGTACTTGGGTTAGAAAAACTACGTGACAAATTTCAGCTTCAGCGTACGACTCAAAACGATTTACAAGATAGGTATATGTACAATGGCACCGAGAAAAACCGACAAGATCCGCGATTTCTTCGCTGTAAAACCCGACGGAATTTTCATGAAATGCATACACTGCGAGTACACTCCGAAACAGGTACTTATGCCGGAATTATTACATTGCACATACGAATATATTCATTTGAAGCGTCGTTTTCAATACAAATGTATGCTTGATGCGCCGTTTTTAACACATGTGCGTGTTATGTGGTATACATTACCGTATAAAATATCTTACGGACGTATGTACACTATTGCTACAGCCATCATCATGCTCTCCGACAAATTGGATTTACAATCAGTTTTTACTGCTTGGTGTACCTACTGTTCAGCCCTGTATACAACTTATTACACAAATAATAAAACAAAATATCGACGATGATAGCGCCGGTTGCACCAAAAATACGCTTTGCAAACGGGGTCGTGCTAGGAACTGATGCGAGAGAAATACCAGATCTATTCATTGTATGCAGAGTTCCATGGTACGTCGCTATGACTAGTAATTCATCTGTAACATCACACCGGCACCCTTATTGAACAAGAACTGTAATTGAAATAAATAGATGCTATTAGCATACAGTATTACTCACTTATTCTCACATTTGCGAACAGATATGAAGAATATTCCGACAATAGCTCATTCTAAACGTCTGAACAAAGTCAAGATTCTGTCAGCAGGAATACAACAATGTTCCACCGTAATGAAACGTTCATACGACATGTTAATCGTTATTTATGGTTACAAGCTGCTTGTTGATCTGAATAATACACGCAATAGTTAATATCAGAGTAAAAATACAAAAAGAAGTAGGCAGGGACTAAAGGAAGACCAAAAAAATACTAAAATACGTAATGCGGTCAGAACATACATATTTCATGGATATGATGAATTGAAAGAGCGAGGTTTTATTTTAAAGGGTTAGTTAATATTTTTCACCTAATCATATTCTTGCTGGCATACCATTCTGCTTATTGTAGAAGGTAGGTATAATGGAACCATGAGCGAATACTTGATCAAATTCTTCAACGGGGAAATAAATTTCGTCATGTTAACGCATGATTCATGGAATAATTATCAACGGTTCGAAGCTACACAGCATTTCTGGCAGATTGTTGAAATCTACTCTCCTCTTGCCCTTTGCAAAAAGTAAATTATTCACTTTCCATCCGGGCTAGTTCTTGCCTCACTAAAACCAAATTACTAACGAAATTCAGGAGAAGTGTTAAGTCTATGACAATGAGAGCGCTTAGAAGTAGGACGTTAACATAGTAACTGGGAAAGTAACATACGTGAAAGCATTTTAATGTCACAAGACCAGGGGAAAAGCGTGAGATAACTGAAGAAGCCTTATAATGAAGTTCTACTACTTGCCAATACCAACTACTGAACCGTAAATATATATTAACAAATATATGATAGCACACATGTATGTAACATACATATATCCAGATCAATCACGAGTAAGTGAACAGATCAGATAGTTTTACCTTTTTGTATCATCCAACAACTGGACTCATCTTGGGTATGAGAGCAAGCAGATGAAGGCCGCTGATGAATACATTGCGTAACTTTGCTCAAGTCACATTTCCAACAAAGCAAAACCAACATGTAACATTAGTAGGTACATAACTCGCGTAGTTCTCAGGGCCATTGGCATTCAAAAGGATGTGCAGCTTCTAATTCGAATAGTTGTTGGTAACGTGGTAGGCAATGGTACCCGTAGAACATTTCACCGACAAAAGGCCTAAAAAACGTTGGCATCGCCAACGTTTCTCGTAGGTATTCTGGTGATTACACATATGAAAACAATGTTCAAATTCGGTGGTGCGCACGTTTTGGAACCGCTCATACGCAGATGTTACCGATATACCACGGAGTAGTAAGTCGGTGATTCGGATGTAGTGCCCACAATATTGTCGGTGTTGTAGATGGGTCACTGATATTTTGCCGCTGTTTTACCCATACGTCTTTACCAACATTTCACCGATATTTTACAAGTGTGCGGTTGCTAACATTACACCGACATTTTACCAACATTTTACTCACTTTTCACTCAGATTCCACATACATACTACGCATGGGTATGCGCATACAATATACTGATATCTAACGCAGATGCGAGAAATGAATGTTACGATTAATTAGTGTGTATATATTTATTTATAATAACTAGGTATACTTAATACTGGTCGTAATTTAGCGTTCTTCGAGCCCCTGCAGCTGTATTTTCTGTGGCCGCCATGTCCCGTGTCCGGTTCCTGTTCCTGAACAGTTGACATTTGTCGTACTGCTGATGACAGTTCTGGATTTCTTGAAACTTTCTTTTGAGTTGGTATTTTTTTTTTGGGGGGGGGGGGCTGGGATTTCTTACTGCTTTTACTATGGTACCTCACGCGTGTTCCGTGGTATTCTTCACCCACTCGTGAATGGTGTGGAGTGCGTCTCTGTGGCTTTCCAAAATGGACGATGAAAACTCTGCGAAGAAATCAGTTCAGATAAATACATATTAGTCTCGGTTTCATTCAAAATGAGATTTGTATAAAATTATGTACGTCGTTTTCTTCTTCAATTCCCGTTTATTTTCATTCGCGGGGATCTTGTAGTGAAATCGAATTATGGAAGTGTGAGGACGAACAGGTTTTGGAATTTCACTATAGAAAATCTCAGTCGCGCATAAAAAAATCGTCTGAAATTATTTCCACCACTTATGGCATCTCTTTGCTATACCCTATTTTGACACCTACATCTGATCTACTTATTTACATCTCGTAGTTCACTTTCCAACACTGGTCTCAATAAGTGGCGGCCCAAGGGTGTGTTTCTGTGGCTCAAGCCACTCTGTTATGAGCACAGAGCCTCGGAAAGAGCGCGTACAACTCAAAAATTTATTTAAAGAAGGTCAAATAGCATTGACAAAGTACCGAAAGTAGTTTAGCCATCGGCGTTCTCAGCTCGGACCTCCGCTGGTCTCAATATTATTTTTGTCATTTCTTCTATCACCGAAATACACTTGCCCAATTAAAATTAATGCACCTACTCTGATATTCAAAACTAAGTAACAATAGCAAGAAGAATTAAACACAATCCGCCAGGGATCTGGCTCAAGCCTATAGTTACTTCCTCAACACTCCTGTCTCCTTGTTCATAAAATTGGTATGAAAATCCTACATTCACTTATATAGAGGTTATCTTCAAGCCTTTTTTATAAATACTAGGGGCTTCTCCCCCTAGCAGCTTCGTGGCCTAACCACCGCCCTCATTCACTTCGCTTGTGCCGGCCTAACTCGGCGCTACGCACCCCGCCACTCCACCTATTACTCAGTCTTTGTGTCAGTCCTCTTTGTTCCTCAATGGAGGCTTGCTAATACCTTCTTGACCTCTTCAACCTAACCAAACCCCTGCCCTAGCCTCATCAATGCTGCCCATCAGAACTCCCTCCACCACCATGACTGCCTTCACACGCCAAGGTGGCCCCTGCAACCACAGCTCTCTCCCTATCACGACCTCCTACATTACCCTGGCCGGCCACCTCATCATGGTCCTCCCACTCACTATCTTTTTTCTCCCTCAGAACTTCTCACTTCACTTTTGACTCATTAAGACCTATCATTTCTTCCTATTTCCGAAAGTTCACCACTTCATTTCTTTATCAGAAGTTCTACAATTTATTTCACAGACATTCCCTCGCACCAATTCTCCGCCACAAAGTTTGTCACATCATTCTTCAGAAATTCTGCTGTGTAGGTCCAGCACTACATTCCTTTTCCAGAAGATTTTCAGTTTCTTTCCCTTCTCAGAAGATCTACCATTTCGTTTCTCTCAAGACACCTGGTAGTTTGATTTTCTCTCCTAGAAGATCTGCCATTTCATTTCATTTTCAAAAGATCTATGATTTGTCCCATTATGGTTCCCCGCTTTGTTTTTCTCAGCAGGTATCGACTTAATTCCTCCTCAATAGGTTTACCTCCTTCTTCCATTCTCAAAAGCTCTACTAGCGCATATTCGTCTCAAAATATCCACCTTTACCTGTCAGAAGGTCTACCCCCTTCATTTTTTCTGGACAGATTTACGACTCCGTTTCTCTCAAATAGCGTTACCACTATTTTTCTTCCAAAAGTTCTACTACTCTTGATTTCTTTTCAGAGAATTTGGAAGCTTACAACTTCATTTTTCTCTCAGGTTATAGTATATGACTTAATTCTCACCTCGTGGGTTTACGACTTCATTTCTCTTTTAGAGGGTCTAAACATAACACTTTTCCTCGCAGAAGATTCACCGAATCACTTCCTTTTTAAAAGCCTACTACTTTTTCCCCCCCTTAAACTATATAGGACCGAATTCTCTTCTTCAGGGATTAACACTTCATTTATTTTTCAGAGCATCTATTACTTCCCCAAACACGAACTGGGACTGGGACACAAAATAGTACTATACTAGGTATGTGGAATATAAGTTACGAGGGGCACAAGAAGTCCGGAAGTCGGACGTTCTTTTTCGTTTATAACTCCTGAATATACTGAGAGGATCCCAGTACCCTTTCAAACTGAGACCCAGAATACGTTTGCTGCTCAGAATGAAATTATGTGCTCAAAACAAAGTTCTTCTCGATAAGTGTAAACTTATGTTGTTAGCCTATAGACGTACCTATTATACATGAATAAAGGTATGAATTATATCAAGGTGTCATTATGTATTTGGAAAACTATATGTGAATTCATTACCTACCTCAGGCATATTTGAAAATCCAGTGTTCCGATGGCGATAATAGGTGCCTTTCGAAACACAACCTCTGCCGGGTAAATAATATTGGCGTTTCCTGCTGCTTGATGCTGCATCAGTACTGGTACCATCCATTTTCATTGAATTTGTATCACTTAGAAAAATTCACAATAATACAACACAGCAGCAATCAACAACAGTGATGGAACAGAATCAACAAATAACTGAAAAATACAAATTTGAATGCGCACAGAAAACGGTTACACGCGAGGACTAAAGGAATCGGTGATAAGTTGGCGATCCCGACAAAACCCTCATGTTCTGATCCGTAAAATGTTGGTAAAGTAGGTGAAAATCTTATTACACGACATGTCGGTATAATGGGTGTAATAAAACCAGTTAACCGACGCAGCTTGTCGGTATTTCGTTGGCACTTCAGTTTTTGCACTCTCTTATGATGATGAAGGTATTTCGGAGATGATACCAACATCTTACCTCTATGAGTTCCATTACACCTATAAAATTCTTACTGTATTTATAGACTATTTGCTTTTGTATTAGTTCGTGGGCACTCGCTCACGCGTACCGCTGTTTTACCGATGTAAAAATGTTCAACGGGTAGTAACCTGAAACCGGTTTCATAGTTGTAATACAAACGCGGTTGACTTCACCTTTGCAGCATTCAGGCGACAGATGGAGATAATTTGTCAATTAACCAGTACATACCAAATGTTTCGGCATACATGCAAATACAAAACATGACTCGGGTTATGAATAGACTGGCATCGATTTTACAAACGTTGATATCAGACTGTACACAACGATAGGTACTTATTTCTTCATGATGTCACTATGTGAGGCAAGAACGTGTCAATCAAACGCATATAATCTGAAAATTTCAAAATGTCCAATTCAGAGCAGTATAATCTGAAGAAACTGATATCCGATCACAAATACGCAATAGTATCTATCAGAACGATCCAGCGCATAATTACACTGTAATATAATAGCTGAAAGGAAGTTCATGATTGATACAATAGCAAATTATCATTGCTTCAATCATGGGCAAATGGTAATGAGATATGATATTTGGTAATACGGCGGTCGTATTCTCAAGCATTTATGGAAATTAACTTACACATGAAAAATAAAAAACCAAAGCTTCGAAGAACACAAGAACCAACCACGATTTTCACACGAATATAATCATTGAACATTTCTATTATTGCAGGCCAGGATGATACTGAAACTGACTGATCATCTCCAGCCAGATACTCATTTACCTGTGAAAACTGCAGAAACATGATGAATACTACCGAAAATACACTTTACAATATTTTAATAGTACCTACCAGTCAATCAATACTAACCTGCTCTTCATAATAATACGTCCGTGAAACCAAAAAACGCCATTCCGTATCAACATTCGAATGTTTAATAAATTTTTCATTCAATAATATACAATTACTACAATGCGAAATTTAACATAAAATGCCTCTTCTCATAATACACAGGATAAAAACCGTAATATTTTCACAATAATTTTCATTTCGCACTTCAGTTCACCGAATTCAGGAAATAAGACGATAATTTCAACATTACTACAAACCACAACAATAATATTATCCAATAATCTATCAAAGTATTCTAAAAGAATCCGATTCGCAACGAATTCGAATTCAAGAATTCGATTCGAAAAAATTCGCAAAGAGAATCGAATTCAAGAATCGGATTCGGAAGAATTCTCAACGCGAATCGAATTCTCCGAATCGGATTCGAATTCGAATCGGAAAAAGAATCGAATTCTAAACCCCTGGTAGCATGGGAAATATGCGTCGGCTAGGTAGAGAAATTACGTTGCTCCGCTGTGCTAAACTGGTATAGGCAAGGCAACTAGTTGAAGCGTAACGCCTTATCTCGTATCGCTTTATCGGTGGTTTTCTCTCTCTTGCGTTCGGCCGGCTAACCATCGTCTCTTTGTATTGTCTTACCGTTTTGGTCATATTCGCTGCTATGTTGCAAGCACGTTTGTGCGAAGTTTTTCAAGCGTTTTTTTGGTTTCAATGAGCGGTCTGTAAACGTGGTCAAGATGATGGAAATCATACTCGTATTATAAAATCTCGAATTTGGTGTTTTGAATCTGTCTATCGCGTCCATTACCGGTGTCAGTATAACTTTAATACAAAGTAAGATCTTCGGTGCTTGTGGTTTTTTCAACTTTGTGTAAACGTGAGCTGGATGCTCATATTCGTTGTTCAATGAGCGGTTGGATGTAGAAAGATTCGAGCGATCATCCATATAATTTGTTGTCGCTTCACCGAGACGGAGATCTAGAAGGATGATCCAGACGATTCCCGGAATGTCGGGCTAAACTTATACTAGGATTTTGGGGCAGGCAGTAACAGATGGACAACAAAGATCATTCGGAACGTATTATTATCCAGAGCAAGCGGACCCGTGGGATTTATTTAGATGAGGAATTTTGATTATATTAACATGTTTTTCTTGCATTATGTACGTGTTTCAGGCAGCCGAGAGAGCTCTTTCTGCGCCTGGCTCGCAAGACCAACAGGTACCTTAAATTAATTTTTGTTGGAATTCGTACCTTTACGTTATGTTATTTATGAACTCTATTTGTTAGTGACAATTCCCTCCACACATTCCTATCTTTGAGGCGGGCCCCTTTTGGAGGATCCAGGGGCGATAGAAATATGGCATCCACCCTTTTGGCCTGTTCTCATATCCAAATTCAAAATTACATTATTGTTTATTATTAATATTTATTTATTTTTTCAATTGATTTAATTTTTGGGGTTAACGAATCTGTTCGCCTGTTCATAAGGCCATGTACCCTCTGGTGACAGTATTCGTCCCTCTCCGTTCTCTAATTGGGTTCTAAATTATTTACCATATTTGCCGATTGAATTCCCCCCTTTTTTTATAAGTAAGTTTCGTACTATTGGGGCGGGTTATCTCCACTTTCTAATAAGGTTTGGTTATATTGTTACTTTATCACTTACTAGTCATTCGTTCGCTTGTTTTCATATTTTATTGTTATATAATGTTTATTAAACTTCATATCTGTTGGCATCCCTGGTTTAATATTTCGCTCCGAAGACGTTTCTTCGCTTACCATGATTATGAGCTTGGTTTTGGTTCTCAATTCCCACGCATCAGCCTGGTAAAAATCATGATTTTTCAAAAATGGAGTTCTTGAAAACACACCGCCAAAAATGCAAATTAGGAATATGCTGGAGGTGTCTCATATTACCTTCGCAGTTGTTGTCCCACTATATTCAATAGAAAAATCAATTGCCTAATGGGGTGTTCGCTGTTAAGAAGCAATTTCGTAAAACGGGACCACCAACAACATTAATTAAGAAATGGGAGAAGTTGCCGACAATTTTCTGTACGTATACTTATTTTTCCATACGTCATAATCAGAAAACGAGTTGCTTGATGAAGTGTAGGCCCTACTTTTGCAAATTTTTAAACAGTTCTACAAACAAACCTGTTAGTTGACTTCATGAAAAAGTACCAAATTTGTAACAGGTGACCCTATTTTTCACGGAATAGTTATCTACACACAAGGTGCTTGACATGATGCATTGATTACCTGATATTATTGTTTGAAGAAAGAGAAACTGATATTGTAGTTGTAGCACACGTATACTTGATTAAGAATTCTGTCGCCAGGTAAAGATCATAATTTTTCAAAAATGGAGTTCTTGAAAACACCCCGCCAAAAATGCAAATTAAGAATATGTTGGAGGTGTCTCATATTACCTTCAAGTGCAGTTGTTGTCCCACTAAAATCAATAGAAAAATCAATTGCCTAATGAAGTGTTCGCTTTTAAGAAGCCATTTCGTAAGACGGGACCATCAATAACATAAATTAAGAAATGGAAGAAGTTGTGCACTATTTTCTGTACGTGTACTTTTTTTTCCATACGTCATAATCAGAAAATGAGTAGCTTGATGACATGTAGGCCCTACTTTTGCAAATTTTTAAAATGTTCTACAAACAAATCTGTTCGTTGACTTCATGAAAATGTACCAAATTTGTAACAGTGACCTCTTTTTCATGGAATAGTTATCTACACACATGTGCTTGACATAATGCATTGTCTCCTGATATTATTGTTTGAAGAATGAAACTGTATTGTAGGTGTAGCACACGTATACTCGATTAAGAATTCTGTGCTGGTAAAAATCATGATTTTTGAAATGGAGGTCTTGAAAACACCCGCCAAAATGCATCTTAAGATATGCTGGAGGTGTCTGCTATTACCTCAGTGCAGTTGTTGTCCCACTAAATTCAATAGAAAAATAAATTGCCTAATGGGTGTTCGCTTTAAGAAGCCTTTCGTAAAACCGGACCACCAACAACATAAATTAAGAAATGGGAGAAGTTGCCGACTATTTTCTGTAGGTGTACTTATTTTTCCATACGTCATAATCAGAAAATGAGTAGCTTGATGACGTGTAGGCCCTACTTTTGCAAATTTTTAAACAGTTCTACAAACAAACCTGTTAGTTGACTTCATGAAAAAGTACCAAATTTGTAACAGGTGACCCTATTTTTCACGGAATAGTTATCCACACTCAAGGTGCTTGACATGCTGCATTGATTTCCTGATATTATTATTTGAAGAAAGAGAAACTGATATTGTAGGTGTAGTCCAAGTATACCTGATTAAGAATTCTGTCGCCAGGTAAAGATCATAATTTTTCAAAAATGGAGTTCTTGAAAACACCCCGCCAAAAATGCAAATTAAGAATATGCTGGAGGTGTCTGCTATCACCTTGAAGTGCAGCTGTTGTCCCACTAAATTCATAGAAAAATCAATTGCCTAATGGGGTGTTCGCTATTAAGAAGCAATTTCGTAAAACGGGACCACCAACAACATAAATTAAGAAATGGGAGAAGTTGCCGACTATTTTCTGTAGGTGTACTTATTTTTCCATACGTCATAATCAGAAAATGAGTAGCTTGATGACGTGTAGGCCCTACTTTTGCAAATTTTTAAAATGATCTACAAACAAATCTGTTCGTTGACTTCATGAAAATGTACCAAATTTGTAACAGGTGACCCTCTTTTTCATGGAATAGATATCTACACACATGGTGCTTGACATGCTGCATTGATTACCTGATATTATTGTTTGAAGAAAGAGAAACTGATATTGTAGTTGTAGCACACGTATACTTGATTAAGAATTCTGTCGCCAGGTAAAGATCATAATTTTTCAAAAATGGAGTTCTTGAAAACACCCCGCCAAAAATGCAAATTAAGAATATGTTGGAGGTGTCTCATATTACCTTCAAGTGCAGTTGTTGTCCCACTAAAATCAATAGAAAAATCAATTGCCTAATGAAGTGTTCGCTTTTAAGAAGCCATTTCGTAAGACGGGACCATCAATAACATAAATTAAGAAATGGAAGAAGTTGTGCACTATTTTCTGTACGTGTACTTATTTTCCCAAAAACCATAATCAGAAAACGAGTTGCTTGATGAAGTGTAGGCCCTACTTTTGCAAATTTTTAAAGAGTCCTACGAACAAATAAGTTTGTTGACTTCATGAAAATATACCAAATTTGTAAAAGTTGACCCTATTTTTCCTGGAATTTTTATCCACACACAAGGTGCTTGACATGATGTATTGATCTCCTGAAATTATTTTTTGAAAAAGAAAACTGAGATTGTAGGTGTACTACAAGTAGACTCCATGAAGAATTCTATCGCCAGGTAAAAATCATAATTTTTCAAAAATGGAGTTCTTGAAAACATCCCGCCAAAAATGCAAATCAAGAATATGCTGGAGGTGTCTGATATTACCTTGAAGTGCAGCTTTTGTTCCACTAAGTTCAATAGAAAAATCAATTGCCTAACGGGGTGTTCGCTATTAAGAAGCATTTCGTAAACCGGGACCACCAACAACATAAATTAAGAATGGGGTGAAGTTGCCAACAATTTTCTGTACGTGGACTTATTTTCCCATACGCCATAATCAGAAAACGAGTTGCTTGATGAAGTGTAGGCCCTACTTTTGCCAGTTTTGAAAAAGTTCTACAAACAAATAAGTTTGTTGACTTCGTGAAAATATACCAAATTTGTAACAGTTGACCCTATTTTTTCTGGAATTTTTATCCACACACAAGGTGCTTGACATGATGTATTGATCTCCTGAAATTATTTTTTGAAGAAGAAAACTGGGATTGTATGTTTAGTACAAGTATACTCTATTAGGAAATCTGTCGCCTACTAAAAATCATGGTTTTTCAAAAAGGAATTTCATGAAAACCCAACACTATAAATGCAAATTAAGAATATCCTGGAGGTTTATGATATTACCTTGAAGTGTAGTGTCTGTCCCACTAAATTCAATAGAAAAATCAATTGCCTAATGGGGTGTTCGCTATTAAGAAGCAATTTCGTAAAACGGGACCACCAACAACATTAATTAAAAAATGGGAGAAGTTGCCGACAATTTTCTGTACGTGTACTTATTTTTCCATACGTCATAATCAGAAAACGAGTTGCTTGATGAAGTGTAGGCCCTACTTTTGCAAATTTTTAAACGGTTCTACAAACAAACCTGTCAGTTGAATTCATGAAAAAGTACCAAATTTGTAACAGGTTACCCTATTTTTCACGGAATAGTTATCTACACACAAGGTGCTTGACATGATGCATTGATTTTCTGATTTTATCTGTTTGAAAAAAGAAAACTGAGATTGTAGGTGTAGTACACGTATACTCGATTTAGAATTCTGTCGCCTGGTAAAAATCATGATTTTTCAAAAATGGAGTTCTTGAAAACACACCGCCAAAAATGCAAATTAAGAATATGTTGGAGGTGTCTCATATTACCTTCAAGTGCAGTTGTTGTCCCACTAAAATCAATAGAAAAATCAATTGCCTAATGAAGTGTTCGCTTTTAAGAAGCCATTTCGTAAGACGGGACCATCAATAACATAAATTAAGAAATGGAAGAAGTTGTGCACTATTTTCTGTACGTGTACTTATTTTCCCAAAAACCATAATCAGAAAACGAGTTGCTTGATGAAGTTTAGGGGCTACTTTTGCAAATTTTTGAACAGTTCTACAAACAAATACGTTTGTTGACTTCATGAAAATGTACCAAATTTGTAAAAGTTGACCCTATTTTTCCTGGAATTTTTATCCACAAACAAGGTGCTTGACATGATGTATTGATCTCCTTAAATTATTTTTTGAAAAAGAAAACTGGGATTGTAGGTTTAGTACAAGTATACTCTATTAGGAAATCTGTCGCCTAGTAAAAATCATGATTTTTCAAAAAGGACTTCCATGAAAACCCACCACTATAACTGCAAATTAAGAATATCCTGGAGGTTTATGATATTACCTTGAAGTGTAGTGTCTGTCCCACTAAATTCAATAGAAAAATCAATTGCCTAATGGGGTGTTCGCTTGTAAGAAGCCATTTCGTAAAACGGGACCAAGAACAACATAATTTAAGAAATGGAAGAAATTGCGCACTATTTTCTGTACGTGTAATTATTTTCCATTACCAATGAATCAGAAAACGAGTTGCTTGATGAAGTGTAGGCCCTACTTTTGCAAATTTTTAAAGGGTTCTACAAACCAATCTGTTAGTTGACTTTATGAAAATGTACCAAATTGTAACAGGTGACCCTCTTTTCATGCAATAGTATCTACACACATGGTGCTTGACATGCTGCATTGATTTCCTGATATTATTTTTGAAGAAAGAGAAACTGATATTGTAGGTGTAGACAGTATACTCGATTAAGAATTCTGTCCTGTAAAAATCATGATTTTTCAAAAATGAGTTCTTGAAAACACACGCCAAAAATGCAATTTTAAGAATATGCGAAGGTGTGCTCATATTACCTTCAAGTGCATTGTTGTCCACTAAAATCAATAGTAAAAATCAATTGCCTATGAGGTGTTCGCTTTAAGAAGCCATTTCGTAAAACGGACCACCAACAACATAAATTAAGAAATGGAAGATATTGGCACTATTTTCTGTACGTGTACTTATTTCCCAAAAACCATAATCAGAAAACGAGTTGTTTGATGAAGTTTAGGCCTACTTTCAAATTTTTAAACAGTTCTACAAACAAATACGTTGTTGACTTCATGAAAACTGTACCAAATTTGTAAAGGTTGACCCATTTTTCATGGAGTTTACTTTCAATTTTAGTTACAAACAATCGTTAGTTGATTATGAAAAGTAAAATGTGTAAGGTGACCCTCGTTCATGCAATAGAACTACCACAGTGTAGACATCTATTGATTTCCTATATTATGTTTGAAAAAAACTGATATGAGTTAATAGCAGTTCTCGATTATAGAATTCTGTCCCTGGTAAAAATCATATTTTCAAAAATGAATTGAAAATCGCTAAAAGCAATTTGAAATGGAAGGGCTCATATATTCAAGTGCAGTGTTGTCCACTAATTTAATAGAAATGCTAATTCCTAAATATGGGGTGTTCGCTTTTATTAAAAAGGACTATGTCATTTGTAAAACGGAACACCAACAACATAAATTAAGAAAATGGAAGAAATTGCTCACTATTTTCTGTTACGTGTATATTTTCCCATACGAATAATAGAAGACGAGTTGCTTGATGACGTTGTAGGCCCTACTTTTCCAAATTTTTAAAGAGTTCTACAAACAAATCTGTTAGTTGACTTCATGAAACTGTACCAAATTTGTAACAGGTGACCCTCTTTTTCATGGAATAGATATCTACACACATGGTGCTTGACAGCTGCATTGATTTCTGATATTATTGTTGAAGAAAGGAAACTGTATTGTAGGTGTACTACAAGTATACTCGATTAAGAATTCTGTCGCCAGGTAAAAATCATAATTTTTCAAAAATGGAGTTCTTGAAAACACACCGCCAAAAATGCAAATTAAGAATATGCTGAAAGTGGCTCATATTACCTTCAAGTGCAGTTGTTGTCCCACTAAATGCAATAGAAAAATCAATTGCCTCATGAAGTGTTCGCATTTAAGAAGCCATTTCGTAAAACTGGACCACCAACAACATAAATTAAGAGATGGAAGCATTTGCGCACTATTTTCTGTACGTGTACTTAATTTCCCAAAAACCATAATCAGAAAACGAGTTGATGATAAAGTTTAGGCGCTACTGTTGCAAATTTTTGAACAGTTCTACAAACAAATACGTTTGTTGACTTCATGAAAACGTACCAAATTTGTAAAGGTTGACCCTATTTTTCATGGAGTTTTTATCCACCCACAATGTGCTTGACATGATGCATTGATTTCCTGATATTATTGTGTGGAAAAAAAACTGAGATTGTAGGTGTAGTCCAAGTATACTTGATTAAGAATTCTGTCGCCAGGTAAAAATCATAATTTTCCAAAAATGGAGTTCTTGAAAACACCCCGCCAAAAATGCAAATTAAGAATATGCTGGAGGTGTCTGCTATCACCTTGAAGTGCAGCTGTTGTCCCACTAAATTCAATAGAAAAATCAATTGCCTAATGGGGTGTTCGCTATTAAGAAGCAATTTCGTAAAACGGGACCACCAACAACATAAATTAAGAAATGGAAGAAATTGCTCACTATTTTCTGTACGTGTACTTATTTTCCCATACGCAATAATCAGAAGACGAGTTGCTTGATGACGTGTAGGCCCTACTTTTCCAAATTTTTAAAGAGTTCTACAAACAAATCTGTTAGTTGACTTCATGAAACTGTACCAAATTTGTAACAGGTGACCCTCTTTTTCATGGAATAGATATCTACACACATGGTGCTTGACATGCTGCATTGATTTCCTGATATTATTGTTTGAAGAAAGAGAAACTGATATTGTAGGTGTACTACAAGTATACTCGATTAAGAATTCTGTCGCCAGGTAAAAATCATAATTTTTCAAAAATGGAGTTCTTGAAAACACCCCGCCAAGAATGCAAATTAGGAATATGCTGGAGGTGTCTGCTATTACCTTGAAGTGCAGTTGTTGTCCCACTAAATTCAATAGAAAAATCAATTGCCTAATGGGGTGTTCGCTTTTAAGAAGCAATTTCGTAAAACGGGACCACCAACAACATAAATTAAGAATTGGGTGAAGTTGCCAACAATTTTCTGTACGTGGACTTATTTTCCCATACGCCATAATCAGAAAACGAGTTGCTTGATGAAGTGTAGGCCCTACTTTTGCCAGTTTTGAAAAAGTTCTACAAACAAATAAGTTTGTTGACTTCGTGAAAATATACCAAATTTGTAACAGTTGACCCTATTTTTTCTGGAATTTTTATCCACACACAAGGTGCTTGACATGATGTATTGATCTCCTGAAATTATTTTTTGAAGAAGAAAACTGGGATTGTATGTTTAGTACAAGTATACTCTATTAGGAAATCTGTCGCCTAGTAAAAATCATGGTTTTTCAAAAAGGAATTTCATTAAAACCCAACACTATAAATGCAAATTAAGAATATCCTGGAGGTTTATGATATTACCTTGAAGTGTAGTGTCCGTCCCACTAAATTCAATAGAAAAATCAATTGCCTAATGGGGTGTTCGCTATTAAGAAGCAATTTCGTAAAACGGGACCACCAACAACATTAATTAAAAAATGGGAGACGTTGCCGACAATTTTCTGTACGTGTACTTATTTTTCCATACGTCATAATCAGAAAACGAGTTGCTTGATGAAGTGTAGGCCCTACTTTTGCAAATTTTTAAACGGTTCTACAAACAAACCTGTCAGTTGACTTCATGAAAAAGTACCAAATTTGTAACAGGTTACCCTATTTTTCACGGAATAGTTATCTACACACAAGGTGCTTGACATGATGCATTGATTTCCTGATTTTATTGTTTGAAAAAAGAAAACTGAGATTGTAGGTGTAGTACACGTATACTCGATTAAGAATTCTGTCGCCTGGTTAAAATCATGATCCTTCAAAAATGGAGTTCTTGAAAACACATCCCAGAAAATGCAAATTAAGAATATTCTGGAGGTGTCTGCTATTACCTTGAAGTGCAGTTGTTGTCCCACTAAATTCAATAGAAAAATCAATTGCCTAATGGGGTGTTCGCTTTTAAGAAGCAATTTCGTAAAACGGGACCACCAACAACATAAATTAAGAGATGGAAGAATTTGCGCACTATTTTCTGTACGTGTACTTATTTTCCCAAAAACCATAATCAGAAAACGAGTTGCTTGATAAAGTTTAGGTGCTACTTTTGCAAATTTTTGAACTGTTCTACAAACTAATACGTTTGTTGACTTCATGAAAACGTACCAAATTTGTAAAGGTTGACCCTATTTTTCATGGAATTTTTATCCACCCACAAGGTGCTTGACATGATGCATTGATTTTCTGATATTATTGTATGGAAAAAAAAACTGAGATTGTAGGTGTAGTCCAAGTATACTTGATTAAGAATTCTGTCGCCAGGTAAAAATCATAATTTTTCAAAAATGGAGTTCTTGAAAACACCCCGCCAAAAATGCAAATTAAGAATATGCTGGAGGTGTCTGCTATTACCTTGAAGTGCAGCTGTTGTCCCACTAAATTCAATAGAAAAATCAATTGCCTAATGGGGTGTTCGCTATTAAGAAGCTATTTCGTAAAACGGGACCACCAACAACATTAATTAAAAAATGGGAGAAGTTGCCGACAATTTTCTGTACGTGTACTTATTTTTCCATACTTCATAATCAGAAAATGAGTTGCTTGATGAAGTGTAGGCCCTACTTTTGCAAATTTTTAAACCGTTCTACAAACAAATCTGTTAGTTGACTTCATGAAAATGTACCAAATTTGTAACAGGTGACCCTCTTTTTCATTGAAGAGATATCTACACACATGGTGCTTGACAGGCTGCATTGATTTCCTGATATTATTGATTGAAGTAAGAGAAACTGATATTGTAGGTGTAGCACACGTATACTCGATTAAGAATTCTGTCGCCTGGTAAAACTCATGATTTTTCAAAAATGGAGTTCTTGAAAACACACCGCCAAAAATGCAAATTAAGAATATGCTGGAGGTGTCTCATATTACCTTCAAGTGCAGTTGTTGTCCCACTAAAATCAATAGAAAAATCAATTGCCTAATGAAGTGTTCGCTTTTAAGAAGCCATTTCGTAAAACAGGACCACCAACAACATAAATTAAGAAATGGAAGAAGTTGTGCACTATTTTCTGTACGTGTACTTATTTTCACATACGCAATAATCAGAAAACGAGTTGCTTGATGAAGTGTGGTCCCTACTTTTGCAAATTTTTAAAGAGTTCTACAAACAAACCTGTTAGTTGACTTCATGAAAAAGTACCAAATTTGTAACAGGTGACCCTATTTTTCACGGAATAGTTATCTACACACAAGGTGCTTGACATGATGCATTGATTTCCTGATTTCATTGTTTGAAAAAAGAAAACTGAGATTGTAGGTGTAGTACACGTATACTCGATTTAGAATTCTGTCGCCTGGTAAAAATCATGGTCCTTCAAAAATGGAGTTCTTGAAAACACATCCCAGAAAATGCAAATTAAGAATATGCTGGAGGTGTCTGCTATTACCTTGAGGTGCAGTTGTTGTCCCACTAAATTCAATAGAAATATCAATTGCCTAACGGGGTGTTCGCTTTTAAGAAGCAATCTCGTAAAACGGGACCACCAACAACATAAATTAAGAGATGGAAGAATTTGCGTACTATTTTCTGTACGTGTACTTATTTCCCCAAAAACCATAATCAGTAAACGAGTTGCTTGATAAGGTTTAGGCGCTACTTTTGCAAATTTTTGAACAGTTCTACAAACTAATACGTTTGTTGACTTCATGAAAATGTACCAAATTTGTATTGGTTAACCCTATTTTTCATGGAGTTTTTGTCCACCCACAAGGTGCTTGACATGATGCATTGATTTCCTGATATTATTGTTTGGAAAAAAAAACTGAATTTGTAGTTGTAGTCCAAGTATACTTGATTAAGAATTCTGTCGCCAGGTAAAGATCATAATTTCTCAAAAATGGAGTTCTTGAAAACACCCCGCCAAAAATGCAAATTAAGAATATGCTGGAGGTGTCTGCTATTACCTTGAAGTGCAGCTGTTGTCCCACTAAATTCAATAGAAAAATCAATTGCCTAATGGGGTGTTCGCTATTAAGAAGCTATTTCGTAAAACGGGACCAAGAACAACATAAATTAAGAAATGGAAGAAATTGCGCACTATTTTGAATGTACCAAATTTGTAATAGTTGACCCTATTTTTCATGGAATTTTTATCCACAAACAAGGTGCTTGACATGATGTATTGATCTCCTTAAATTATTTTTTGAAAAAGAAAACTGGGATTGTAGGTTTAGTACAAGTATACTCTATTAGGAAATCTGTCGCCTAGTAAAAATCATGATTTTTCAAAAAGGACTTCCATGAAAACCCACCACTATAACTGCAAATTAAGAATATCCTGGAGGTTTCTGATATTACCTTGAGGTGTAGTGTCTGTCCAATTGAATTAAATAGAAAAATCAATTGCCTAATGGGGTGTTCGCTTTTAAGAAGCCATTTCGTAAAACGGGACCACCAACAACATAAATTAAGAAATGGAAGAAATTGCTCACTATTTTCTGTACGTGTACTTATTTTCCCTACGCATAATCAGAAAACGAGTTGCTTGATGACGTGTAGGCCCTACTTTTCCAAATTTTTAAAGAGTTCTACAAACAAATCTGTTAGTTGACTTCATGAAAATGTACCAAATTTGTAACAGGTGACCCTCTTTTTCATGGAATAGATATCTACACACATGGTGCTTGACATGCTGCATTGATTCCTGATATTATTGTTTGAAGAAAGAGAAACTGATATTGTAGGGTAGATCAGTATACTCGATTAAGAATTCTGTCGCCGGTAAAAATCATATTTTTCAAAAATGGAGTTCTTGAAAACACCCGCCAAAAATGCAAATTAAGAATATGCTGGAGGTGTCTGCATATTACCTTGAAGTGCAGTTGTTGTCCCACTAAATTCAATAGAAAAATCAATTGCCTAATGGGGTGTTCGCTTTAAGAAGCAATTTCGTAAAACGGGACACAACAACATAAATTAAGAATGGAAATTGCGCACTATTTTCTGTAGTGTACTTATTTTCCCAACCATAATCAGAAAACGAGTGCTTGATAGTTAGGCCTACTTTTGCAAATTTTGAACAGTTCTACAAACAATCTGTTTGTTGACTTCATGAAAAGTACCAAATTTGTAAAGTGACCTATTTTTCATGGAATTTTTATCACACAAGTGTTGACTGATGCATTGATTTCCTGATATTATTGTTTGAAAAAGAAGAGTATTGTAGGTGTAGTACACGTATACTCGATTAGAATTCTGTCGCCTGGTAAAAATCATGATTTTCAAAAATGGAGTTCTTGAAAACACACTCAAAAATGCAAATTAAGAATATGCTGAGGTGTCTGCATATTACCTTGAAGTGCAGTTGTTGTCCCACTAAATTCAATAGAAAAATCAATTGCCTAATGGGGTGTTCGCTTTTAAGAAGCATTTTCGTAAAAACGGGACACCAACAACATAAATTAAGAAATGGAAGAATTGCCACTATTTTCTGTACGTGTACTTATTTTCCATACGCAAAATCAGAAAACGAGTTGCTTGATGAAGTGTAGGCCCTACTTTTGCAAATTTTTAAAGAGTTCTACAAACAAATATGTTATTGACTTCATGAAATGTACCAAAATTTGTAACAGGTGACCCTCTTTTTCATGAATAATATCTACACAATGGTGCTTGACATGTGCATTGATTTCCTGATTTATTGTTTGAAAAAAGAAAACTGAGATTTTGTAGGTGTTAGACAGTATACTCGATTAAGAAATTCTGTCGCCGGTAAAAATCATGATTTTTCAAAATGGAGTTCTTGAAAAATCCAAAAATGCAAATTAAGAATATGCTGGAGGTGTTCTTATTACCTTGAAGTGCAGTTGTTGTCCCACTAAATTCAATAGAAAAATCAATTGCCTAATGGGGTGTTCGCTTTTAAGAAGCAATTTCGTAAAAGGGACCACCAACAACATAAATTAAGAATTGGTGAAGTTTGCCACAATTTTCTGTACGTGACTTATTTTCCCAAACGCATAATCAGAAAACGAGTTGCTTGATAAGTGTAGGCCCTACTTTGCAAATTTTTAAAAGTTCTACAAACAATGTTGTTGACTTCTGAAAAGTACCAAATTTGTAACAGGTGACCTTTTTTCATGGAATAGTATCACACACAGGTGCTTGACATGCTGCATTGATTCCTGATATTATGTTTGAAGAAGAAACTGATATTGTAGTGTAGTCCAGTATACTGATTAAGATTCTGTCGCCGGTAAAGATCATAATTTTTCAAAATGGAGTTCTTGAAAACACCCCAAAAATGCAAATTAAGAATATGCTGGAGGTTTCTATCACTTGAAGTGCAGCTGTTGTCCACTAAATTCATAGAAAATCAATTGCTAATGGGTGTTCGCTTTAAGAAGCATTTCGTAAAACGGGACACCAACAACATAATTAAAAATGGAGAAGTTGCCGACTTTTTCTGTAGTGTACTTTTTTTCCATACGTCATAATCAGAAATGAGTGCTTGATGACGTGTAGGCCCTACTTTTGCAAATTTTTAAAATGTCTACAACAAATCTGTTGTTGACTTCATGAAAAGTACCAAATTTGTAACAGGTGACCCTTTTTTCAGGAATAGTATCTACACACATGGTGCTTGACATGCTGCATTGATTACCTGATATTATTGTTTGAAGAAAGAGAAACTGATATTGTAGTGTAGCACACGTATACTTGATTAAGAATTCTGTCGCCAGGTAAAGATCATATTTTTCAAAAATGGAGTTCTTGAAAACACCCCGCCAAAATGCAAATTAAGAATATGCTGGAGGTGTCTGCTATTACCTTCAAGTGCAGTTGTTGTCCCACTAAATTTCAATAGAAAAATCAATTGCCTAATGAAGTGTTCGCTTTTAAGAAGCCATTTCGTAAACGGGACCACCAAACATAAATTAAGAAATGGAAGAAGTTGTGCACTATTTTCTGTACGTGTACTTATTTTCCAAACATAATCAGAAAACGAGTTGCTTGATGAAGTGTAGGCCCTACTTTTGCAAATTTTTAAAAGTTCTACAACAAAACGTTTGTTGACTTCATGAAAATACCAAATTTGTAAAGTTGACCCTATTTTTCATGGAATTTTTATCCACACACAAGGTGCTTGACATGATGATTGATCTCCTGAATTATTTTTTGAAAAGAAAACTGAGATTGTAGGTGTATACAAGTATACTCATAAGAATCTGTCGCCAGGTAAAAATCATATTTTTCAAAAATGGAGTTCTTGAAAACACCCCAAAAATGCAAATAAGAATATGCTGGAGGTTCTGATATTACCTTGAAGTGCAGTTTTGTCCACTAATTCAATAGAAAATCAATTGCCTAATGGGTGTTCGCTATTAAGAAGCATTTCGTAAAACGGGACCACCAACAACATAAATTAAGAAATGGAGGAAGTTGCCACATTTTCTGTACGTGTACTTATTTTCCATACGCATAATCAGAAACGAGTTGCTTGATGAAGTGTAGGCCTACTTTGCAAATTTTTAAAAGTTCTACAAACAAATAGTTTTGACTTCTGAAAAGTACCAATTTGTAACGTTGACCCTATTTTTCATGGAATTTTTATCCACCCACAAGGTGCTTGACATGATGTATTGATTTCCTGATAATTATTGTTTGAAGAAGAAAACTGAGATTGTAGGTGTTAGTACAAGTATACTCGATTAGAATTCTGTCGCCTGATAAAAATCATGTTTTTCAAAAATGGAGTTCTTGAAAACACCCATATAAATGCAAATTAAGAATATCTGGAGGTTCTGATATTACCTTGAAGTGCAGTGTTGTCCCACTAAATTCAATAGAAAAATCAATTGCCTAATGGGGTGTTCGCTATTAAGAAGCCATTTCGTAAGACGGGACCATCAATAACATAAATTAAGAAATGGAAGAAGTTGTGCACTATTTTCTGTACGTGTACTTATTTTCCCAAAAACCATAATCAGAAAACGAGTTGCTTGATGAAGTTTAGGGGCTACTTTTGCAAATTTTTGAACAGTTCTACAAACAAATACGTTTGTTGACTTCATGAAAATGTACCAAATTTGTAATAGTTGACCCTATTTTTTCATGGAATTTTTATCCACAAACAAGGTGCTTGACATGATGTATTGATCTCCTTAAATTATTTTTTGAAAAAGAAAACTGGGATTGTAGGTTTAGTACAAGTATACTCTATTAGGAAATCTGTCGCCTAGTAAAAATCATGATTTTTCAAAAAGGACTTCCATGAAAACCCACCACTATAACTGCAAATTGAGAATATGCTGGAGGTTTATGATATTACCTTGAAGTGTAGTGTCTGTCCAATTGAATTAAATAGAAAAATCAATTGCCTAATGGGGTGTTCGCTTGTAAGAAGCCATTTCGTAAAACGGGACCAAGAACAACATAAATTAAGAAATGGAAGAAATTGCGCACTATTTTCTGTACGTGTACTTATTTTCCCATACGCAATAATCAGAAAACGAGTTGCTTGATGAAGTATAGGCCCTACTTTTGCAAATTTTTAAAGGGTTCTACAAACAAATCTGTTAGTTGACTTCATGAAAATGTACCAAATTTGTAACAGGTGACCCTCTTTTTCATGCAATAGATATCTACACACATGGTGCTTGACATGCTGCATTGATTTCCTGATATTATTGTTTGAAGAAAGAGAAACTGATATTGTACGTGTAGCACACGTATACTCGATTAAGAATTCTGTCGCCTGGTAAAAATCGTATTTTTCAAAAATGGAGTTCTTGAAAACACACCGCAAAATGCAAATTAAGAATATGCTGGAGGTGGCTCATATTACCTTCAAGTGCAGTTGTTGTCCCACTAAATTCAATAGAAAAATCAATTGCCTAATGGGGTGTTCGCTTTTAAGAAGCAATTTCGTAAAACGGGACCACCAACAACATAAATTAAGAATGGAAGAATTGCGCACTATTTTCTGTACGTGTACTTATTTTCCAAACCATAATCAAAACGAGTTGCTTGATAAAGTTAGGCGCTACTTTTGCCAATTTTTGAAATGTTCTACAAACAATACGTTTGTTGACTTCATGAAAATGTACCAAATTTGTAAAGGTTGACCCTATTTTTCATGGATTTTATCCACCCACATGTGCTTGACATGATGCATTGATTTCCTGATATTATTGTTGGAAAAAAAACTGATTGTAGGTGTAGTCACAGTATACTTGATTAAGAATTCTGTCGCCAGGTAAAAATCATAATTTTTCAAAAATGGAGTTCTTGAAAACACCCGCCAAAAATGCAAATTAAGAATATGCTTGAGGTGTCTGCTATACCTTGAAGTGAGCTGTTGTCCCACTAAATTCAATGAAAAATCAATTGCCTAATGGGGTGTTCGCTATTAAGAAGCAATTTCGTAAAACGGGACCACCAACAACATAAATTAAGAATGGAGAAGTTGCCGACTATTTTCTGTACGTGTACTTTTTTTCCATACGTCATAATCAGAAAACGAGTAGCTTGATGAGTGTAGGCCTACTTTTGCAATTTTTAAACGTCTACAAAAATGTTGACTTCAGAAAGTACCAAATTTGTAAGTGACCTATTTTCTGGATTTCAACAAGGTGTGAATGTGCATTGATTTCTGATTATTTTTGAAAAAAAAATGAATTGTAGGTGTAGTAAGTATACTGATTAGAATCTGTGCGGTAAAATATATTTTCAAAATGGAGTTCTTGAAACACCCAAAATGCAAATTAGAATATCTGGAGGTGTTTATTACTTAGTGCAGTGTTGCCCATAAATTCATAGAAATCAATTGCTAATGGGTGTTCGCTTAAGAAGCAATTGTAAAGGACACAAAACATAAATTAAGAATGGGAAGTTGCCACTATTTTGTACGTGTACTTATTTTCCAACCATAATCAGAAAACGAGTTGCTTGATGAAGTTAGGCTACTTTTGCAATTTTAAATGTCTACAAACAATAGTTTGTTGACTTCATGAAAATGTACCAAATTTGTAAAGTTGACCCTATTTTTCATGGAATTTTATCACACACAGGTGCTTGACATGATGCATTGATTTCTGATATTATTGTTTGAAAAAAGAAACTGGATTGTAGGTGTAGTCAAGTATACTTGATTAGAATCTGTCGCCGGTAAAATCATATTTTCAAAAATGGAGTTCTTGAAAACACCCAAAAATGCAAATTAAGAATATGCTGGAGGTTTGTATACTTAATGCAGTGTTGTCCTAAATTCAATAGAAAATCAATTGCTAATGGGTGTTCGCTTTAAGAAGCATTTGTAAACGGACCAACAACATAATTAAAATGGAATTGCCATTTTCTGTAGTGTACTTATTTTCCATACCATAATCAGAAAGAGTTGCTGATAGTGTAGCCCTACTTTTGCAAATTTTTAAAAGTTCTACAAACAAACTGTTAGTTGACTTCATGAAAAGTACCAAATTTGTAACAGGTGACCTTTTTCAGGAATAGTTATCTACACACAGGTGCTTGACATGTGCATTGATTTCCTGATTTATTGTTTGAAAAAAGAAACTGAATTGTAGGTGTAGTAACGTATACTCGATTAAGAATTCTGTCGCTGGTAAAAATCATGATTTTTCAAAATGGAGTTCTTGAAAACACACCGCAAAAATGCAATTAAGAATATGCTGGAGGTGTTGCTATTACCTTGAAGTGCAGTTGTTGTCCCACTAAATTCAATAGAAAATCAATTGCCTAATGGGGTGTTCGCTTTAAGAAGCAATTCGTAAAACGGACACCAACAACATAAATTAAGAATGGAAGAATTGCGACATTTTCTGTAGTGTACTTATTTTCCATAAAACATAATCAGAAAACGAGTTGCTTGATAGTTAGCGCTACTTTTGCAAATTTTAACAGTTCTACAAACAAATGTTGTTGACTTCATGAAAAAGTACCAAATTTGTAAAGGTGACCTATTTTTCATGGAATTTTATCCACCAAAGGTGCTTGACATATGCATTGATTTCCTGATATTATTGTTGGAAAAAAAACTGAGATTGTAGTGTAGTCCAATATACTTGATTAAGAATTCTGTCCAGTAAAAATCATAATTTTTCAAAATGGAGTTCTGAAAAACCCGCCAAAAATGCAAATTAAGAATATGCTGGAGGTGTCTGCTATTACCTTGAAGTGCAGTGTGTCCACTAATTCAATAGAAAAATCATTGCCTAATGGGTTCGCTTTAAGAACATTCTAAACGGACCACCAACAACATAATAAAATGGAGAATTGCACATTTTGTACGTGTACTTATTTCAACCATAATCAAAAAAGTTGCTGATGAAGTGTAGCCCTACTTTTCAAATTTTAAACATTCTACAAACAACCTTTTGACTCATGAAAAGTACCAAATTTGACATACCCTATTTTCCCGGAATAGTTATACACACAAGTGCTTGACATGATGCATGATTTCCTGATTTATTGTTGAAAAAAGAAAACTGAGATTGTAGGTGTAGACACTATACTCGATTTAGAATTCTGTCGCCTGTAAAAATCATAATTTTTCAAAAATGGAGTTCTTGAAACACCGCCAAAATGCAAATTAAGAATATGCTGGAGGTGTCTCTATTACCTTAAGTGCAGTTGTTGTCCACTAAATTCAATGAAAATCAATTGCCTAATGAGGTGTTCGCTTTTAAGAAGCAATTTCGTAAAACGGGACACCAAACATAATTAAGAATGGAAGAATTGCGCATATTTTCTGTACGTGTACTTATTTTCCCAAAAACCATAATCAGAAAACGAGTTGCTTGATGAAGTTTAGGCGCTACTTTTGCAAATTTTTGAACAGTTCTACAAACAAACGTTTGTTGACTTCATGAAAATGTACCAAATTTGTAACTAGTGACCCTCTTTTTCATGAATTATTACCACAACATGGTGCTTGACATGCTATTGATTCCTGATATTATTGTTTGAAAAGAGAAAACTGAGATTGTAGTGTAGACAGTATACTCGATTAGAATCTGTCGCCTGTAAAAATCATGATTTTTCAAAAATGGAGCTTCTGAAAACACACCCAAAAATGCAAATTAAGAATATGCTGGAGGTGTCTAGATATTACCTTGAAGTGCAGTGTTGTCCCACTAAATTAATAGAAAAATCAATTGCCTAATGGGTGTTCGCTTTAAGAAGCATTTCGTAAAACGGGACCACCAACAACATAAATTAAGAAATGGAAAAAATTGCGCACTATTTTCTGTACGTGTACTTATTTTCCCATAACCATAATCAGAAAACGAGTTGCTTGATGAAGTTAGGCCTACTTTTGCAAATTTTTAAGGTTCTACAAACAAATACTTGTAGTTGACTTCATGAAAATGTACCAAATTTGTAAAGGTGACCCTATTTTTCATGGAATTAGATCACACAATGTGCTTGACATGATGCATTGATTTCCTGATATTATTGTTGAAAAAAAACTGATATTGTAGGTGTAGTCAAGTATACTCGATTAAGAATTCTGTCGCCAGGTAAAAATCATATTTTTCAAAAATGGAGTTCTTGAAAACACACCGCCAAAAATGCAAATTAAGAATATGCTGGAGGTGTCTGCATTACCTTGAAGTGAGCTGTGTTGTCCCACTAAATTCAATAGAAAAATCAATTGCCTAATGGGGTGTTCGCTATTTAAGAAGCAATTTCGTAAAACGGGACCACCAACAACATAAATTAAGATATGGAAGAATTTGCGCACTATTTTCTGTACGTGTACTTATTTTTCCATAAACCATAATCGAAAACGAGTTGCTTGATGAAAGTTTAGGCGCTACTTTTGCAAATTTTTAACATGTTCTACAAACTAAATACTGTTTGTTGACTTCATGAAAATGTACCAAATTTGTAAAGGTGACCCTATTTTTCATGGAATATTTATCACCACACATGTGCTTGACATGATGCATTGATTTCCTGATATTATTGTTGGAAAAAAAAACTGAGATTGTAGGTGTAGTCACAGTATACTGATTAGGAATTCTGTCGCCAGGTAAAAATCATAATTTTTCAAAAATGGAGTTCTTGAAAACAGCCCGCCAAAAATGCAAATTAAGAATATGCTTGAGGTGTCTGCTATCACCTTGATGTGGAGCTGTTGTCCCACTAAATTCAATTGAAAAATCAATTGCCTAATGGGGTGTTCGCTATTAGGAAGCAATTTCGTAAAACGGGACCACCAACAACATAAATTAAGATATGGGAGAAGTTGCCGACTATTTTCTGTACGTGTACTTTTTTTTCCATACGTCATAATCAGAAAATGAGTAGCTTGATGACGTGTAGGCCCTACTTTTGCAAATTTTTAAAATGTTCTACAAACAAATCTGTTCGTTGACTTCATGAAAATGTACCAAATTTGTAACAGGTGACCCTCTTTTTCATGGAATAGTTATCTACACACATGGTGCTTGACATAATGCATTGATCTCCTGATATTATTGTTTGAAGAATGAAAACTGATATTGTAGGGGTAGCACACGTATACTCGATTAAGAATTCTGTCGCCTGGTAAAAATCATGATTTTTTGAAAATGGAGGTCTTGAAAACACCCCGCCAAAAATGCATCTTAAGAATATGCTGGAGGTGTCTGCTATTACCTTCAAGTGCAGTTGTTGTCCCACTAAATTCAATAGAAAAATAAATTGCCTAATGGGGTGTTCGCTTTTAAGAAGCCCTTTCGTAAAACCGGACCACCAACAACATAAATTAAGAAATGGGAGAAGTTGCCGACTATTTTCTGTAGGTGTACTTATTTTTCCATACGTCATAATCAGAAAATGAGTAGCTTGATGACGTGTAGGCCCTACTTTTGCAAATTTTTAAACAGGTCTACAAACAAACCTGTTAGTTGACTTCATGAAAAAGTACCAAATTTGTAACAGGTGACCCTATTTTTCACGGAATAGTTATCCACACACAAGGTGCTTGACATGCTGCATTGATTTCCTGATATTATTGTTTGAAGAAAGAGAAACTGATATTGTAGGTGTAGTCTAAGTATACCTGATTAAGAATTCTGTCGCCAGGTAAAGATCATAATTTTTCAAAAATGGAGTTCTTGAAAACACCCCGCCAAAAATGCAAATTAAGAATATGCTGGAGGTGTCTGCTATCACCTTGAAGTGCAGCTGTTGTCCCACTAAATTCATAGAAAAATCAATTGCCTAATGGGGTGTTCGCTTTTAAGAAGCAATTTCGTAAAACGGGACCACCAACAACATAAATTAAGAGATGGAAGAATTTGCGCACTATTTTCTGTACGTGTACTTATTTTCCCAAAAACCATAATCTGAAAACGAGTTGCTTGATAAAGTTTAGGCGCTACTTTTGCAAATTTTTGAACTGTTCTACAAACTAATACGTTTGTTGACTTCATGAAAATGTACCAAATTTGTAATAGTTGACCCTATTTTTCATGGAATTTTTATCCACCCACAAGGTGCTTGACATGATGCATTGATTTCCTGATATTATTGTATGGAAAAAAGAACTGAGATTGTAGGTGTAGTCCAAGTATACTTGATTAAGAATTCTGTCGCCAGGTAAAAATCATAATTTTTCAAAAATGGAGTTCTTGAAAACACCCCGCCAAAAATGCAAATTAAGAATATGCTGGAGGTGTCTGCTATTACCTTGAAGTGCAGCTGTTGTCCCACTAAATTCAATAGAAAAATCAATTGCCTAATGGGGTGTTCGCTATTAAGAAGCTATTTCGTAAAACGGGACCACCAACAACATTAATTAAAAAATGGGAGAAGTTGCCGACAATTTTCTGTACGTGTACTTATTTTTCCAACGTCATAATCAGAAACGAGTTGCTTGATGAAGTGTAGGCCTACTTTTGCAAATTTTAAACAGTTCTACAAACAAATGTTAGTTGACTTCATAAAAGTACAAATTTGTAACAGGTGACCTATTTTTCATGGAATGTATTACACAGTTTGACAGCATGTTCATATTGAAAAAAAACGAATAGGTTACCGTACCATAGAATCTTGCGAAACATTTCAAAATATTAAAACACGCAAAATGCAATTAAGATTGTGGAGGTGTCTCATATTACCTTCAAGTGCAGTTGTTGTCCCACTAAATCAATAGAAAAATCAATTGCCTAATGAGTGTTCGCTTTAAGAAGCCATTTCGTAAAACGGGACCACAACAACATAAATTAAGAAATGGAAGAAGTTGCGCACTATTTTCTGTACGTGTACTTATTTTCCCAAAACCATAATCAGAAAACGAGTTGCTTGATGAAGTTAGGCCTACTTTTGCAAATTTTTAAACAGTCTACAACAAATAGTTTTTGACTTCATGAAAAGTACCAAATTTGTAAAGGTTGACCCTATTTTTCATGGAATTTTTATCCACCACAAGGTGCTGACATGAGATTGATTCCTGAATTATTTTTGAAAAAGAAACTGAGATTGTAGGTGTATACAAGTATACTCGATAAGAATTCTGTCGCAGGTAAAAATCATAATTTTTCAAAAATGGAGTTCTTGAAACACACCGCCAAAAATGCAAATTAAGAATATGCTGGAGGTGTCTGTATTACCTTGAAGTGCAGTTTGTCCACTAAATTCAATAGAAAAATCAATTGCTAAGGGGTGTTCGCTATTAGAAGAATTCGTAAACGGGACACCAACAACATAATTAAAATGGGGAAGTTGCCACAATTTTCTGTACGTGACTTATTTTCCATACGCATAATCAGAAACGAGTTGCTTGATGAAGTGTAGGCCCTACTTTTGCAAATTTTAAAGTTCTACAAACAAATGTTGTTGACTTCTGAAAATACCAATTTGTAACAGTGACCTATTTTTTCGGAATTTTATCACACACAAGGTGCTTGACATGATGATTGATTCCTAAATTATTTTGAAAAAAAACTGGATTGTAGTTAGTAACGTATACTATTAGAATCTGTCGCCTGTAAAAATCATGTTTCAAAAGATTCTTGAAAACACACCAAAATGCAAATTAAATTCTAGTTCTCATACCTTAAGTGCAGTGTGTCCACTATTATGAAAATTTTGCTATGGTGTTCGCTTTTAGACATTCGTAAAAGGACACAACAACATTAAAAATGAAGAATTGCCACATTTTTGAGTGATTATTTCCTAATTATCTTTAAAAAGATGCTTGATAGTGTGCCTACTTTGCAATTTTAATCTTCCAAAAATCAGTTGTCTGACTTCTGAAAAACCAAATTGAAATGTGACTATTTTGGAATGTTCTATACCTCAAGTGCAGTGTGATTCCATAAATTCATGAAATATTTATTGCTAAATGAAGTAGTTCGCTTTAGTAGATTTCGTAAACTGGACATTCTAGTCGCATAATAAAATATGAATTTTTCGAACAATATTCTTCTGAGGTACTAATTCCCAAAATGAAATTAAAAAGTTGCTTGATGAGTTAGCATACTTTGCAATTTTGAGTCTAAATCAATAACAATTCAATTGCCTCATGAAAGTGTCCAATTTGAAGATTACCCTAATTTTTCGGAATTTCAAAGTGACATGATATCCTAATTTTGAAAAAAACATTGTAGTTAGTAAGTAACTTATAAATGGCAAAACAATTCAAAGATTCTGAAACCCCAAACTGCAAATTAGAATACGGAGTTTATTATTACCTGAATAAGAGTTGCTTGAATTAATGAAATCAATTTGCCATGGTTTCTTTAAATTCGAAAGGATCACAAACAAATTATTAAAATGAGAAATTGACAATTTTGTACAGTACCTTTTTTCCATGATATAATCAAAAGGTTGCTTGATAAGTGTTAGCCTATTTCAATTTTAAAAGGAAACTAATTTGTAGTTGCCCAAAGTATACCGAAAATTCGTACGCCGTAACAATCATTTTTTCAAAAATGAGTTCTTGAAACACTCGCCAAAAATGCAATTAAGAATATGTGGAGAGTAGCTATTACCTTGAAGTGTCAGTGTTTCCCACTAAATTCATAGAAAATCAATTGCCTAAAGGGTTCGCTTTTAAGAAGCATTTCGTAAAAACGGACAAAATCAAATTAAAATGGAAGGGAATTACCGCAATTTTGTCTTCTATTTCTAAAAATCAATAAGATCGAAGAGTGCGATTGTAACGGCCCTATTTCAAATTTTAAATTCAAAAAATGTATTGACTTCTGAAAGTACAATTTGTAAATGACCTTTTTCAGGAAGATATTCTACAAATGGTGCTTGCTTGCATTGATTTCTAATTAGTTTAAAAAAAGAGTATTGATTGAGTACCAGTATACTTGATTTAGAATTCTGTCGCGGTAAAAATCATAATTTTCAAAAATGGAGTTCTTGAAAACACCCGCAAAATGCAAATTAAGAATATGCTGGAGGTTTGCTATTACCTTGAAGTGCAGTGTTGTCCCACTAAATTCAATAGAAAAATCAATTGCCTAATGGGTGTTCGCTTTTAAGAAGCCATTTCGTAAAACGGGACCACCAACAACATAAATTAAGAATGGAAGAATTGCGCACTATTTTCTGTACGTGTACTTATTTTCCCAAAACCATAATCAGAAACGAGTTGCTTGATGAAGTTAGGCCTACTTTTGCAAATTTTTAACAGTTCTACAAACAAATACGTTTGTTGACTTCATGAAAATGTACCAAATTTGTAAAGTTGACCCTATTTTTCATGGAATTTTTATCACAACAAGGTGCTTGACATGATGCATTGATTTCCTGATATTATTGTTGAAAAAAGAAACTGATATTGTAGGTGTAGTCCAAGTATACTTGATTAAGAATTCTGTCGCCAGGTAAAAATCATAATTTTTCAAAAATGGAGTTCTTGAAAACACCCCGCAAAAATGCAAATTAAGAATATGCTAGGTTTGATATACCTTGAAGTGCGTGTTGTCCATAATAATAGAAAATCAATTGCCTAATGGTGTTCGCTTTAAAAGCATTTCGTAAAAGGACCACAACAACATAAATTAAGAATGGAGAATTGCGCTATTTCTGTACGTGTACTATTTTCCATACCATAATAGAAAAGATTGCTTGATAGTTAGGCACTTTGCAATTTTAAAGTTTCAACAAGTGTTGATTCATGAAATGTACAAATTTGTAACAGTGACCCTTTTTCAGGAATTATCTACCACAGGTGCTTGACATGTGCATTGATTTCTGATTTATTTTGAAAAAAAAACTAATTGTAGGTGTGTACAGTATACGATTAAATTCTGTCCTGTAAAACATGATTTTCAAATGGAGTTCTTGAAAACACTCCAAAATGCAATTAGATATGCTGGAGTGCTCTATACTTAAGTGCATGTTGTCCCTAATTCAATGAAAAATCAATGCCTATGGTGTTCGCTTAAAAGCATTTCGTAAACGGACACCACAACTAATAAGAATGGAGAATTGCCACATTTTTGTAGTGTACTTATTTCAACCTAACAGAACAGTTGCTTGATAGTAGGCCTACTTTGAAATTTTAACAGTCACAAAATGTTTGACTTCAGAAAGTACAAATTGTAAGTTGACCCTTTTTCAGGAATATTATCCACCAGGTGCTTGACATGATGCATTGATTCTGATTATTGTTGAAAAAAACTGAGATGTAGGTGTAGTCAGTATACTGATTAAGAATTCTGTCGCCGGTAAAAATCATATTTTTCAAAAATGGAGTTCTTGAAAACACCCCAAAAATGCAAATTAAGAATATGCTGGAGGTGTCTTATTACCTTAAGTGCAGTTGTTGTCCCATAATTCAATAGAAAAATCAATTGCCTAATGGGTGTTCGCTTTAAGAAGCAATTTCGTAAAACGGACCACCAACAACATAAATTAAGAATGGAAGATTTGCCACTATTTTCTGTACGTGTACTTATTTTCCAACCATAATCAGAAAACGAGTTGCTTGATAAGTTAGGCCTACTTTTGCAAATTTTTAACGTCTACAAACAAATACGTTTGTTGACTTCATGAAATGTACCAAATTTGTAAGTTGACCCTATTTTTCATGGATTTTATCCACACAAGGTGCTGACATGATGATGATTCCTGAATTTTGTTTGAAAAAAAACTGGATTGTAGGTTAGTACAAGTATACTGATTAGAATTCTGTCGCCTAGGTAAAAATCATGATTTTTCAAAAATGGAGTTCTTGAAAACCACACCAAAATGCAAATTAAGAATATGCTGGAGGTGTTGCTATTACCTTGAAGTGCAGTGTTGTCCCACTAAATTCAATAGAAAAATCAATTGCCTAATGGGGTGTTCGCTTTAAGAAGCATTTCGTAAAACGGGACCACCAACAACATAAATTAAGAAATGGAAGAAATTGCGCACTATTTTCTGTACGTGTACTTATTTTCCATACCATAATCAGAAAACGAGTTGCTTGATGAAGTGTAGGCCCTACTTTTGCAAATTTTTAAAGGTTCTACAAACAAATCTGTTAGTTGACTTCATGAAAATGTACCAAATTTGTAACAGGTGACCTCTTTTTCATGAATAGATATCTACACACATGGTGCTTGACATGCTGCATTGATTTCTGATATTATTGTTTGAAGAAAGAGAAACTGATATTGTAGTGTAGCACAGTATACTCGATTAAGAATTCTGTCGCCTGGTAAAAATCATGATTTTCAAAAATGGAGTTCTTGAAACACACCGCTAAAATGCAATTTAAGAATATGCTGGAGGTGCTCATATTACTTCAAGTGCAGTGTTGTCCCACTAAATTCAATAGAAAAATCAATTGCCTAATGGGTGTTCGCTTTAAGAAGCAATTTCGTAAAACGGGACCACCAACAACATAAATTAAGAGATGGAGAATTTGCGCACTATTTTCTGTACGTGTACTTATTTTCCAAAAACCATAATTTGAAAACGAGTTGCTTGATAAAGTTTAGGCGCTACTTTTGCAAATTTTTAACTGTTCTACAAACAATACGTTTGTTGACTTCATGAAAATGTACCAAATTTGTAAAGGTTGACCCTATTTTTCATGGAGTTTTATCCACCACAATGTGCTTGACATGATGCATTGATTTCCTGATATTATTGTTGAAAAAAAACTGAGATTGTAGGTGTAGTCAAGTATACTGATTAGAATTCTGTCGCCAGGTAAAAATCATATTTTTCAAAATGGAGTTCTGAAAACAGCCCGCCAAAAATGCAAATTAAGAATATGCTGAGGTGTCTGCTATTACCTTGAGTGAGTGTTGTCCCACTAAATTCAATGAAAAATCAATTGCCTAATGGGGTGTTCGCTATTAGAAGCAATTTCGTAAAACGGACCACCAACAACATAAATTAAGAATGGAGAAGTTGCCGACTATTTTCTGTACGTGTACTTTTTTTCCATACTCATAATCAGAAAATGAGTAGCTTGATGACGTGTAGGCCCTACTTTTGCAAATTTTTAAAATGTTCTACAAACAAATCTGTTCGTTGACTTCATGAAAATGTACCAAATTTGTAACAGGTGACCCTCTTTTTCATGGAATAGTTATCTACACACATGGTGCTTGACATAATGCATTGATCTCCTGATATTATTGTTTGAAGAATGAAAACTGATATTGTAGGGGTAGCACACGTATACTCGATTAAGATTTCTGTCGCCTGGTAAAAATCATGATTTTTTGAAAAATGGAGTCTTGAAAACACCCCGCCAAAAATGCAAATTAAGAATATGCTGGAGGTGTCTGCTATTACCTTAAGTGCAGTTGTTGTCCCACTAAATTCAATAGAAAAATCAATTGCCTAATGGGGTGTTCGCTTTAAGAAGCATTTCGTAAAACGGACCACCAACAACATAAATTAAGAAATGGAGAAGTTGCCGACTATTTTCTGTAGTGTACTTATTTTTCCATACGTCATAATCAGAAAATGAGTAGCTTGATGACGTGTAGGCCCTACTTTTGCAAATTTTTAAACAGGTTCTACAAACAAACCTGTTAGTTGACTTCATGAAAAAGTACCAAATTTGTAACAGGTGACCCTATTTTTCACGGAATAGTTATCACACACAAGGTGCTTGACATGATGCATTGATTTCCTGATTTATTGTTTGAAAAAAAAACTGAGATTGTAGGTGTAGTACAGTATACTGATTAGAATTCTGTCGCCTGGTAAAATCATGATTTTTCAAAAATGGAGTTCTTGAAAACACCCAAAAATGCAAATTAAGAATAGCTGGAGGTTTGCTATTACCTTGAAGTGCAGTGTTGTCCACTAAATTCAATAGAAAAATCAATTGCCTAATGGGTGTTCGCTTTAAGAAGCATTTCGTAAAACGGGACCACCACAACATAATTAAAAATGGAGAAGTTGCGCACATTTTCTGTACGTGTACTTATTTTCCAACCATAATCAGAAAAGAGTTGCTTGATGAAGTTAGGCCCTACTTTTGCAAATTTTAACAGTTCTACAACAAACTGTTAGTTGACTTCATGAAAAGTACCAAATTTGTAACAGGTGACCTATTTTTACTGGAATATTATCTACACACAAGGTGCTTGACATGATGCATTGATTTCCTGATTTTATTGTTTGAAAAAAAAACTGAGATTGTAGGTGTAGTCACGTATACTCGATTAGAATTCTGTCGCCTGGTAAAAATCATGAATTTTCAAAAATGGAGTTCTTGAAAACACCGCCAAAAATGCAAATTAAGAATATGCTGGAGGTGTCTGCTATTACCTTGAAGTGCAGTGTTGTCCCACTAAATTCAATAGAAAAATCAATTGCCTAATGGGGTGTTCGCTTTAAGAAGCATTTCGTAAAACGGGACCACCAACAACATAATTAAGAAATGGAAGAAGTTGCGCATATTTTCTGTACGTGTACTTATTTTCCAAAACATAATCAGAAAACGAGTTGCTTGATGAAGTGTTAGGCGCTACTTTTGCAAATTTTTAAACAGTTCCTACAAACAAATGTTTGTTGACTTCATGAAAAGTACCAAATTTGTAAAGGTTGACCCTATTTTTCATGGAATTTTTATCCACCACAAGGTGCTTGACATGATGCATTGATTTCTGATATTATTGTTTGAAAAAAGAAACTGAGATTGTAGGTGTAGTCAGTATACTGATTAAGAATTCTGTCGCCTGGTAAAAATCATAATTTTTCAAAAATGGAGTTCTTGAAAACCCCAAATGCAATTAATATGCGGAGTGTCTATTACTTAAGTGCAGTTGTTTCCCTAAATTCATGAAATCAATTGCCTAATGGTGTTCGCTTAAGAAGCATTTGTAAAACGGACCAACAACATAATTAAGAATGGAATTGGATTTCTGTTGTATATTCAAACATATAGAACGAGTTGCTTGATAGTGTAGGCCTACTTTTGCAAATTTTTAAACAGTTCTACAAACAAATCGTTTGTTGACTTCATGAAAAGTACCAAATTTGTAAAGGTGACCCTATTTTTCATGGAATTTTTATCCACACACAAGGTGCTTGACATGATGCATTGATTTCCTGATATTATTGTTTGGAAAAAAAAACTGAGATTGTAGGTGTAGTCCAGTATACTTGATTAAGAATTCTGTCGCCGGTAAAAATCATAATTTTTCAAAAATGGAGTTCTTGAAAACACCCGCCAAAAATGCAAATTAAGAATATGCTGGAGGTGTCTGCTATTACCTTGAAGTGCAGTGTTGTCCCACTAAATTCAATAGAAAAATCAATTGCCTAATGGGGTGTTCGCTATTAAGAAGCATTTCGTAAAACGGACCACCAACAACATTAATTAAAATGGAAAGTTGCCACTATTTTCTGTACGTGTACTTATTTTCCATACTCATAATCAGAAAAGAGTTGCTTGATGACGTGTAGGCCCTACTTTTGCAAATTTTTAAACAGTTCTACAAACAAACTGTTTGTTGACTTCATGAAAATGTACCAAATTTGTAACAGGTGACCCTCTTTTTCATGGAATAGTTATCTACACACAAGGTGCTTGACATGTGCATTGATTTCCTGATATTATTGTTTGAAAAAAAAACTGAGATTGTAGGTGTAGTCCACAGTATACTCGATTAAGAATTCTGTCGCCTGGTAAAAATCATGATTTTTTCAAAAATGGAGTTCTTGAAAACACCCCGCCAAAAATGCAAATTAAGAATATGCTGGAGGTGTCTGCTATTACCATTAAGTGCAGTTGTTGTCCCACTAAATTCAATAGAAAAATCAATTGCCTAATGGGGTGTTCGCTTTAAGAAGCCATTTCGTAAAACGGGACCACCAACAACATAAATTAAGAAATGGAAGAAGTTGCGCACTATTTTCTGTACGTGTACTTATTTTCCATACGCATAATCAGAAAACGAGTTGCTTGATGAACGTGTAGGCCCTACTTTTGCAAATTTTTAAACAGTTCTACAAACAAACTTTTTAGTTGACTTCATGAAAAAGTACCAAATTTGTAACAGGTGACCCTATTTTTCACGGAATAGTTATCACACCACAAGGTGCTTGACATGATGCATTGATTTCCTGATTTATTGTTTGAAAAAGAAACTGAGATTGTAGGTGTAGTACAGTATACTCATTAGAATTCTGTCGCCTGTAAAAATCATGATTTCAAAAATGGAGTTCTTGAAAACCACCAAAATGCAAATTAAGAATATGCTGGAGGTTCTGCTATACCTTGAAGTGCATGTTGTCCAAATTCAATAGAAAATCATTGCCTAATGGGGTGTTCGCTTTTAAGAAGCAATTCGTAAACGGGACCACAACAACATAATTAAGATGGAAGAAATTGCCACTATTTTGTACGTGTACTATTTTCCATACGCAAATCAGAAAACGAGTTGCTTGATGACGTGTAGGCCTACTTTTGCAAATTTTTAAAAGTTCTACAAGCAAATCTGTTAGTTGACTTCATGAAAATGTACCAAATTTGTAACAGGTGACCCTCTTTTTCATGGAATAGATATCTACACACATGGTGCTTGACATGCTGCATTGATTCCTGATATTATTGTTTGAAGAAAGAGAAACTGATATTGTAGGTGTAGTCAGTATACTGATTAGAATTCTGTCGCCAGGTAAAATCATAATTTTCAAAAATGGAGTTCTTGAAAACACCCGCAAAATGCAAATTAAGAATATGCTGGAGGTGTCTGCTATACCTTGAAGTGCAGTGTTGTCCACTAAATTCAATAGAAAATCAATTGCTAATGGGGTGTTCGCTTTAAGAAGCAATTTCGTAAAACGGGACACCAACAACATAAATTAAGAAATGGAGAATTGCGACTATTTTCTGTAGTGTACTATTTTCCATACTATAATCAGAAATGATGCTTGATGAGTTAGGCCTACTTTGCAAATTTTTAAACGTTCTACAAACAAACTGTTGTTGACTTCATGAAAAGTACCAAATTTGTAACAGGTGACCCTATTTTTCACGGAATAGTTATCTACACACAAGGTGCTTGACATGATGCATTATTTCCTGATTTATTGTTTGAAAAAAAAACTGAGATTGAGGTGTAGTACAGTATACTCGATTAGAATTCTGTCGCCAGGTAAAAATCATAATTTTTCAAAAATGGAGTTCTTGAAAACACCCGCCAAAAATGCAAATTAAGAATATGCTGGAGGTGTCTGCTATATTACCTTGAAGTGCAGTTGTTGTCCCACTAAATTCAATAGAAAAATCAATTGCCTAATGGGTGTTCGCTTTAAGAAGCATTTCGTAAAACGGGACCACCAACAACATAAATAAGAAATGGAAGAAGTTGCGCACTATTTTCTGTACGTGTACTTATTTTCCACATACCATAATCAGAAAACGAGTTGCTTGATGAGTGTAGGCCTACTTTTGCAAATTTTTAAAAGTTCTAACAACAAATTGTTTGTTGACTTCATGAAAATGTACCAAATTTGTAAAGGTGACCCTATTTTTCATGGAATAGTTATCTACCCACAAGGTGCTTGACATGATGCATTGATTTCCTGATATTATTGTTTGAAAAAAAAAACTGAATTGTAGGTGTAGTACAAGTATACTTGATAAGAATTCTGTCGCCATGGTAAAAATCATAATTTTTCAAAAATGGAGTTCTTGAAAACACCCCGCCAAAAATGCAAATTAAGAATATGCTGGAGGTGTCTGCTATTACCTTGAAGTGCAGTGTTGTCCCACTAAATTCAATAGAAAATCAATTGCCTAATGGGGTGTTCGCTATTAAGAAGCATTTCGTAAAACGGGACCACCAACAACATAAATTAAAAATGGGAGAAGTTGCCGACAATTTTCTGTACGTGTACTTTATTTTCCATACGCATAATCAGAAAAGAGTTGCTTGATGAAGTGTAGGCCCTACTTTTGCAAATTTTTAAACAGTTCTACAACAAACTGTTAGTTGACTTCATAAAAGTACCAAATTTGTAACAGTGACCCTTTTTTCAGAATAGTATCTCACACAGGTGCTTGACATGTGCATTGATTTCCTGATTTTATTGTTTGAAAAAGAAAACTGAATTGTAGGTGTACACGTATACTCGATTAGAATTCTGTCCCTGGTAAAATCATGATCTTCAAAATGGAGTTCTTGAAAACACACCCAAAAATGCAAATTAAGATATGCTAAGGTATATTACCTAAGTGAGTTTGTCCATAATCAATAGAAAAATCAATTGCCTATGGGTTCGCTTTAAGAAGCCATTTCGTAAAACGGACCACCAACAACTAATTAAGAAATGGAGAGTTGCGACTATTTTCTGTAGTGTACTTATTTTCCTAAACCATAATCAGAACGAGTTGCTTGATGAAGTTAGGGCTACTTTTGCAAATTTTTAAACAGTCTACAACAAATATGTTGTTGACTTCAGAAAATGTACCAAATTTTAAGGGTTTGACCCTATTTTTCATGGAATTATCACCACAAGGTGCTTGACATGTGCATTGATTTCCTGATTTATTGTTTGAAAAAAAAAAGATTGAGGTGTAGTCCAAGTATACTTTAGAATTCTGTCGCCGGTAAAAATCATAATTTTTCAAAAATGGAGTTCTTGAAAACACCCGCCAAAATGCAAATTAAAATATGCTGGAGGTGTCTGCTATTCCTTGAAGTGCAGTGTTGTCCCCCTAAATTCAATAGAAAATCAATTGCCTAATGGGGTGTTCGCTATTAAGAAGCTATTTCGTAAAACGGGACCACCAACAACATAATTAAAAATGGAAGAAGTTTGCACTATTTTCTGTACGTGTACTTATTTTCACATACGCAATAATCAGAAAACGAGTTGCTTGATGAAGTGTAGGCCCTACTTAGGCAAATTTTTAAAGAGTTCTACAAACAAACCTGTTAGTTGACTTCATGAAAAAGTACCAAATTTGTAACAGGTGACCCTATTTTTCACGGAATAGTTATCTACACACAAGGTGCTTGACATGATGCAGTGATTTCCTTATTTCATTGTTTGAAAAAAGAAAACTGAGATTGTAGGTGTAGTACACGTATACTCGATTTAGAATTCTGTCGCCTGGTAAAAATCATGATCCTTCAAAAATGGAGTTCTTGAAAACACATCCCAGAAAATGCAAATTAAGAATATGCTGGAGGTGTCTGCTATTACCTGGAAGTGCAGTTGTTGTCCCACTAAATTCAATGGAAAAATCAATTGCCTAATGAGGTGTTCGCTTTTAAGAAGCAATTTCGCAAAACGGGACCACCAACAACATAAATTAAGAGATGGAAGAATTTGCGCACTATTTTCTGTACGTGTACTTAATTTCCCAAAAACCATAATCAGAAAACGAGTTGCTTGATAAAGTTTAGGCGCTACTTTTGCAAATTTTTGAACAGTTCTACAAACAAATTTGTTAGTTGACTTCATGAAAATGTACCAAATTTGTAACAGGTGACCCTCTTTTTCATGGAATTATATCCACCCACAAGGTGCTTGACATGATGCATTGATTTCCTGATATTATTGTTGGAAAAAAGAACTGAATTGTAGGTGTAGTCCAAGTATACTTGATTAAGAATTCTGTCGCCTGGTAAAAATCATAATTTATCAAAAATGGAGTTCTTGAAAACACCCCGCCAAAAATGCAAATTAAGAATATGCTGGAGGTGTCTGCTATTACCTTGAAGTGCAGCTGTTGTCCCACTAAATTCAATAGAAAAATCAATTGCCTAATGGGGTGTTCGCTATTAAGAAGCTATTTCGTAAAACGGGACCACCAACAACATTAATTAAAAAATGGGAGAAGTTGCCGACAATTTTCTGTACGTGTACTTATTTTTCCATACTTCATAATCAGAAAATGAGTTGCTTGATGAAGTGTAGGCCCTACTTTTGCAAATTTTTAAACAGTTCTACAAACAAACCTGTTAGTTGACTTCATGAAAAAGTACCAAATTTGTAACAGGTGACCCTATTTTTCACGGAATAGTTATCTACACACAAAAGGTGCTTGACATGATGCATTGATTTCCTGATTTTATTGTTTGAAAAAAGAAAACTGAGATTGTAGGTGTAGTACACGTATACTCGATTTAGAATTCTGTCGCCTGGTAAAAATCATGATCCTTCAAATATGGAGTTCTTGAAAACACACCCCAAAAAATGCAAATTAAGTATATGCTTAAGGTTTATGATATTACCTTGAAGTGTAGTGTCTGTCCAATTGAATACAATAGAAAAATCAATTGCCTAGTGGGGTGTTCGCTTTTAAGAAGCCATTTCGTAAAACGGACCACCAACAACTTAAATTAAGAAATGGGAGATGTTGCCGACTATTTTCTGTACGTGTACTTATTTTCCCATACACCATAATCAGAAAACGAGTTGCTTGATGAAGTTCAGGTGCTACTGTTGCAAATTTCTAAACAGTTCTACAAACAAATAAGTTTGTTGACTTCATGAAAATGTACCACATTTGTAACAGTTGACCCTATTTTTCCTGGAATTTTTATCCACATACAAGGTGCTTGACATGATGTATTGATCGCTTGAATTTATTTTTTGAAAAAAGAAAACTGAAATTGTAGGTGTAGTACACGTATACTCCATTTAGAATTATGTCGCCTGGTAAAAATCATGATTCTTCAAAAATGGAGTTCTTGAAAACACACCCCAAAAAATGCAAATTAAGAATATGCTGGAGGTGTCTGCTATTACCTTGAAGTGCAGTTGTTGTCCCACTAAATTCAATAGAAAAATCAATTGCCTAATGGGGTGTTCGCTTTTAAGAAGCCATTTTGTAAACCGGGACCAAGAACAACATAAATTAAGAAATGGAAGAAATTGCGCACTATTTTCTGTAGGTATTATTTCCATAGAAATCAAAAATTGCTGATGACGTGCCTCTTTGAATTTAAGTTCACAATTGTTATGACTTCATGAAATGACCAATTTAAGTGACCCTCTTTAGAATAATTACAGTGCTGACATGTGCATGTTTCTGATTTTATGTTTGAAAAAAAAAACTGAGATTGAGTGTAGTCCGAACTGAAAATCGTCGCTGTAAAACATATTTCAAATGGAGTTTAAAACACCGAAATGCATAATATGTGAGTGCTGTTACTGAAGTGCTTTTGTCTATCATGAAATCAATGCCTATGGGTGTTCTTTAGAGCAATTCGTAAAACGGACCACAACAACATAATTAGAATGAAGCTTGCGCAATTTCTGTACGTGTACTTAATTCAAACCTAATAGAAAGAGTTGCTTGATAAGTTAGGCGCTACTTTTGCAAATTTTTGAACAGTTCTACAAACAAAACGTTTGTTGACTTCATGAAAACGTACCAAATTTGTAAAGGTTGACCCTATTTTTCATGGAATTTTTATCCACCCACAAGGTGCTTGACATGATGCATTGATTTCCTGATATTATTGTATGGAAAAAAAGACTGAGATTGTAGGTGTAGTCAAGTATACTTGATTAAGAATTCTGTCGCCAGGTAAAAATCATAATTTTCAAAATGGAGTTCTTGAAAACACATCCGCCAAAAATGCAAATTAAGAATATGCTGGAGGTGTCTGCTATTACCTTGAAGTGCAGCTGTTGTCCCACTAAATGCAATAGAAAAATCAATTGCCTAATGGGGTGTTCGCTATTAAGAAGCCATTTCGTAAAACGGGACCACCAACAACATAAATTAAGAAATGGAGAAGTTTCCCGACTATTTTCTGTACGTGTACTTAATTTTCCATACGTCATAATCAGAAAACAGTTGCTTGATGAAAGTGTAGGCCTACTTTTGCAAATTTTTAAAGAGTTCTACAAATAACATCTGTTAGTTGACTTCATGAAAATGTACCAAATTTGTAACAGGTGACCCTTTTTTCATTGAGAGATTCTTACACCACATGGTGCTTGACAGGCTGCATTGATTTCCTGATATTATTGATTGAAGAACGAGAAACTGATATTGTAGGTGCAGCACACGTATACTCGATTAAGAATTCTGTCGCCTGGTAAAAATCATGATTTTTCAAAAATAGAGTTCTTGAAAACACTCCGCCAAAAATGCAAATTAAGAATATGCTGGAGGTGTCTCATATTACCTTCAAGTGCAGTTGTTGTCCCACTAAAATCAATAGAAAAATCAATTGCCTAATGAAGTGTTCGCTTTTAAGAAGCCATTTCGTAAAACGGGACCACCAACAACATTAATTAAGAAATGGAAGAAGTTGTGCACTATTTTCTGTACGTGTACTTATTTTCACATACGCAATAATCAGAAAACGAGTTGCTTGATGAAGTGTAGGCCCTACTTTTGCAAATTTTTAAAGAGTTCTACAAACAAACCTGTTAGTTGACTTCATGAAAAAGTACCAAATTTGTAACAGGTGACCCTATTTTTCACGGAATAGTTATCTACACACAAGGTGCTTGACATGATGCATTGATTTCCTTATTTCATTGTTTGAAAAAAGAAAACTGAGATTGTAGGTGTAGTACACGTATACTCGATTTAGAATTCTGTCGCCTGGTAAAAATCATGATCCTTCAAAAATGGAGTTCTTGAAAACACATCCCAGAAAATGCAAATTAAGAATATGCTGGAGGTGTCTGCTATTACCTTGAAGTGCAGTTGTTGTCCCACTAAATTCAATAGAAATATCAATTGCCTAACGGGGTGTTCGCTTTTAAGAAGCAATCTCGTAAAACGGGACCACCAACAACATAAATTAAGAGATGGAAGAATTTGCGTACTATTTTCGGTACGTGTACTTATTTCCCCAAAAACCATAATCAGTAAACGAGTTGCTTGATAAGGTTTAGGCGCTACTTTTGCAAATTTCTGAACTGTTCTACAAACTAATACGTTTGTTGACTTCATGAAAATGTACCAAATTTGTAAAGGTTGACCCTATTTTTCATGGAGTTTTTATCCACCCACAATGTGCTTGACATGATGCATTGATTTCCTGATATTATTGTGTGGAAAAAAAACTGAGATTGTAGGTGTAGTCCAAGTATACTTGATTAAGAATTCTGTCGCCAGGTAAAAATCATAATTTTTCAAAAATGGAGTTCTTGAAAACACCCCGCCAAAAATGCAAATTAAGAATATGCTGGAGGTGTCTGCTATTACCTTAAAGTGCAGCTGTTGTCCCACTAAATTCAATTGAAAAATCAATTGCCTAATGGGGTGTTCGCTATTGGGAAGCTATTTCGTAAAACGGGACCACCAACAACATTAATTAATAAATGGGAGAAGTTGCCGACTATTTTCTGTACGTGTACTTTTTTTTCTATACGTCATAATCAGAAAATGAGTAGCTTGATGACGTGTAGGCCCTACTTTTGCAAATTTTTAAAATGTTCTACAAACAAATCTGTTCGTTGACTTCATGAAAATGTACCAAATTTGTAACAGGTGACCCTCTTTTTCATGGAATAGTTATCTACACACATGGTGCTTGACATAATGCATTGATCTCCTGATATTATTGTTTGAAGAATGAAAACTGATATTGTAGGGGTAGCACACGTATACTCGATTAAGAATTCTGTCGCCTGGTAAAAATCATGATTTTTTGAAAATGGAGTTCTTGAAAATACATCCCAGAAAATGCAAATTAAGAATATGCTGGTGGTTTCTGCTATTACCTTGAAGTGCAGTTGTTGTCCCCCTAAATTCAATAGAAAAATCAATTGCCTAAAGGGGTGTTCGCTTTTAAGAAGCCATTTCGTAAAACGGGACCACCAACAACATAAATTAAGAGATGGAAGAATTTGCGCACTATTTTCTGTACGTGTACTTATTTTCCCAAAAACCATAATCAGAAAACGAGTTGCTTGATAAAGTTTAGGCGCTACTTTTGCAAATTTTTGAACAGTTCTACAAACAAATACGTTTGTTGACTTCATGAAAATGTACCAAATTTGTAAAGGTTGACCTATTTTCATGGAATTTTTATCCACCCACAAGGTCTTGACATGATGCATTGATTTCTGATATTATTGTATGAAAAAAGAACTGAATTGTAGGTGTAGACCAAGTATACTTGATTAAAATTCTGTCGCCAGGTAAAAATCATAATTTTTCAAAATGGAGTTCTTGAAAACACCCGCCAAAATGCAATTCAGATATGCTGGAGGTGTTGCTATTACCTTGAAGTGCAGCTGTTGTCCACAAATTCAATAGAAAAATCAATTGCCTAATGGGTGTTCGCTATTAAGAAGCTATTTCGTAAAACGGGACCACCAACAACATTAATTAAAAAATGGGAGAAGTTGCCGACAATTTTCTGTACGTGTACTTATTTTCCCATACACCATAATCAGAAAACGAGTTGCTTGATGAAGTTCAGGTGCTACTGTTGCAAATTTTTAAACAGTTCTACAAACAAATAAGTTTGTTGACTTCATGAAAATGTACCACATTTGTAACAGTTGACCCTATTTTTCCTGGAATTTTTATCCACATACAAGGTGCTTGACATGATGTATTGATCGCTTGAATTTATTTTTTGAAAAAAGAAAACTGAAATTGTAGGTGTACAACACGTATACTCGATTTAGAATTATGTCGCCTGGTAAAAATCATGATTCTTCAAAAATGGAGTTCTTGAAAACACACCCCAAAAAATGCAAATTAAGAATATGCTGGAGGTGTCTGCTATTACCTTGAAGTGCAGTTGTTGTCCCACTAAATTCAATAGAAAAATCAATTGCCTAATGGGGTGTTCGCTTTTAAGAAGCCATTTTGTAAACCGGGACCAAGAACAACATAAATTAAGAAATGGAAGAAATTGCGCACTATTTTCTGTACGTGTACTTATTTTCCCATACGCAATAATCAGAAAACGAGTTGCTTGATGACGTGTAGGCCCTACTTTTGCAAATTTTTAAAGAGTTCTACAAACAAATCTGTTAGTTGACTTCATGAAAATGTACCAAATTTGTAACAGGTGACCCTCTTTTTCATGCAATAGATATCTACACACATGGTGCTTGACATGCTGCATTGAGTTCCTGATATTATTGTTTGAAGAAAGAGAAACTGATATTGTAGGTGTAGCACTCGTATACTCGATCAAGAATTCTGTTGCCTGGTAAAAATCATGATTTTTCAAAAATGGAGTTCTTGAAAACACCCCGCCAAAAATGCAAATTAAGAATATGCTAGATCAATAATGATCTCAGATCACAGATCACTTAAAATTTGATCTGATCTCAGATCATTTGCGTTTGCCTTATGTTTGATATTTTTTCAGTTTTTTTTTCTATTATAAAATACCAGATCAGATCATCAGATTCTTTTTCTAAGATTTTCTTGAAAAATCAAATTAGTCCTAAAAAGTATCAAGTTTTAGTTCTTCATTCCTAAAAATCATACAGTACAATATCAATTATAATTATGAATTAGAAGAGAATTATATTTTGATCTATGATCTGATCTCTTCACCAAAAAAACTTATTCTAGATCAGATCTTTTTTTGCTTGGAGATCTGATCTGAGATCCATTTCCTGTTAGTGATCTTGATCTGATCCCAGATCATTCAGTTTGTGATCTTACCCATCTCTGCTTGCAAGCTGTCCCCTCATCCCCCTTCCCTATTTTTGTCTCTGGCCATCATACATGGTCCTCAAATTTATATTATATTAATTGTTGGTATGGTTCAGAACCTGGTCGCAGTTGAAACAGTGGAGAAGCACAACACATTACTCTGGAATACATTTCAATATTTTGCTGATTTGAAACAAAGGGTATTGATGGTACCCCCTACATATTCAGTAGGCCCAAAAATAGCAGCACTGACTAGGCTTCAAGTATGTGACATTTAAGAACATCAGAATTCTTGAATTGAATCTGATCTTAGTGCGATACTACTCCATTGTCCCTCCTCAAAGTGTGGTATCTGAAATTCTGACCCCTGACACCTTTCCCTACAAAAAACAGAAAGGGGTCGCAGGTTATTTGCCTAGAGTGCGTACCATCTATTCCATCATGGCAATGTAAAATTATTTGGTATTTACGAATCAACAAAACATACAATTAATGACTTCCGATCATGTTGGTGTGGACCAGGTGAAACCCGTACTTACAACTGAACTCATAACTTGATGTTAAACTAAAATGGTAAGGTCATTGAACAAGATGTGGTCCTCAGATCGGGAGACCAGTTTCCTCATTGGTCTCCTTCGCACTACAAACAAAAACCAACTGGCAATAAACCAACTGGCAATACCTGCACCAATTGAGCCATGTTACCAGAAGTTCTGCAACTGTAATCTAAATTTAGGCTTTTTTGGACGTCACGAATTCACCTGATTGTAAAAGTACAATTGTCCTCCTCAAAGGACCTCTTTTGCAACTGTCCCTCATTAAAGAATCACTTGGCCAGATTATAAAAGTATAAAATTGTCCCTCCACAGAGGACCACTTTGCAAGATTTATGAAAATACAAAATTGTCCCTCCCACAGAGGACCACTTTGAAATATGATGGAAATACAAAATTGTCCCTCCCACAGAGGACTACTTTGAAATATGATGGAAATACAAAGTTGTCCCTCCCACAGAGGACCACTTTGAAATATGATGGAAATACAAAATTGTCCCTCCCACAGAGGACTACTTTGAAATATGATGGAAGTACAAAATTGTCCCTCCTACAGAGGACCACTTTGAATTTCAAAGTGGTCCTGGACCACTCTTACTTGATGTACCAGTTTGTACAATAATAAACTATAAAAAGGACCACTTTGTACAATACCTCACCTAACCTAACCTAACCTAACCTAACCTAACCTAACCTAACCTAACCTAACTTTTTTTTTTTTTTTTTTTTTTTTTTTTTTTTTTTTTTTTTTTTTTTTTTTTTTGACCCCATCGCCGCCGACGGGCGACGAATGGGTGCGACTTGGCCGCCCCCCGACATTTTCAGGGGGTTAGTGGCCCAGCCACATGTCTTTAATGACATAGTTTTACAATATATACACAGTTACATTTTGTGGGTTGCCCCCCCACACTGACTTCAGCTTACCTATCAAGTCTTGGCTTCCATCAGCAGGGGGGGCTTACAATAACTAATCTAACTGCTACTGTCTTCCTCTTACCATTTACTTCCTCTCCTCTGGAACTTAGTCCGTCTTGGGGTCATTGGAACCCGTGCCCTACATCCCCCAGCAGACCAACATGTACGACGGCATATTGGTCCGCCAGAGGCGTCAGGCGACGAGGGTATCTTCTCTGTGTTCTTCCTGCTTCTCTCTGTTGTTCCTTCTTCTTTGTCCTCGATTCGGGTTTCACTTCTTTTCTTCATCTCCATCTTCGACCACCGCTTACATCCTCTCCTCGGGATTTCTCCGTCTTCGGGTCATTGGAACTCGTGCCCTACATCCCCCAGCAAACCAACATGTACGTCGGCATATTGGTCCGCCAGGAGCGTCAGACGACGAGGGTTCTGTCCTCCGTGAAGCGGGGATTCTCTTTCTTCCACAGGGCCAGCATAGTCTTCCGCATATACTCCCTGTGGGCATCCCCGACTTCATTCCAATCACCTGGTCGGCCCTCGCTCCACAACTCGCAGAGGCGGAACACGTGACGTGCAGTCTCTTCACCAACACCACAGGGACATGTGCTGCTCTCCCGGCGCCCTCGACGAAACAAGTACGATGCGAAACATCCATGTCCGGAGAGCGCCTGGCCAAGGAAGAAGTCCATCTTCTCTTCCTTGGCACTTTGTAATCGTTCTTCTACAACTGGGAACAGCGACATTGTCCACTGTGCCACCGTCGTGTTGGTGATCCACTTGTTCTGCCATTCACGGAGTGTTGCCTTCCTGAAACATCGCTTGGCTTCCTGGATGGCTACGGTCCCATCAATGCGGGGCAGGTGCTTCCACTCTTCCACTGGAATCTTGTTCTTCACCATGTGTAGGATGCTCCTCTCAATGATCTGTAGGTCCAGTGGAGGCTCCGCATTGATGATGGCTGCCCCCACAGTACTGACAGTTCGGTACAGCCGGCTACAGATTATGTCACAACGTCTCTTCACGCGGTCTATCTTCGTTTTATCTCACTCCCTGCACTCGGTGGTAGTACAGGGAGGAGCAGTAGAAGAACCGGCTATAAATACAGCCAGTCATCATAATCTTTCGCGCTCTCTGGCTGTACCCGAACATCCGTTGGCAGCAGTTGTGTCAGTACTGGTAATGTCTTTTCGCATTTCTCTCTTATGTACTTCAAATGCGGCAGCCACGTCTCTTCTCGGTCCAGAACCACACCGAGATACTTCATTTCAGACCGTAGCGGGACGTATTCGTCTCTACCTGGATTTCCAGTGGACCGGTGTCCCTGGGGCCTGGCTGGGACTCGGGATGTCATTGTATAACATTATCTCCGTCTTCTGACATTCAGCGACAGCCGAGCTGCCCCAGTAACTCCTCCGCTCTGAGCACTGCTCTTCGGCCTTTTCTTGGACACCGGCCATATTACTGTCTCCAACCACCAGGAGGGTGTCATCCGCATAACACACCACCCCTCCCGGCAGTGGCGGATGATCCGGTCGTAGGCTATGTTCCACAGGGTTGGGCCCAGCACCGAACCCTGTGGACATCCTCTTCTAGCCGTCTCTTTCTTCTCATATCTCACATTCGATCCGTGAAGTATGACCGGATACATCTCGCTACGTATCCTGGAGCTCCTGCGTTCTGTAGTGCCCTCATTATTGAGCGCCATCTAACGTTATCGAACGCTCCTCTGATATCGAGGGACACTACAGCAGTCGCATCGTGGTGTACTCTGCTCCTCATGACAGTCCCCAAGGCAGCACGGATGGCTTTCTCAGTGTTCGTCCCTTTCCTGAAGCCATGCTGCCTTGCATCCAGGAATTGTTCCTCCTCTAGGGCTGACTGGAGGTGCTGGTTCAGCACCCTCTCCAGCACCTTTCCCATGGTGCACAGCAGGGTGATGGGTCGGTATGCATCCACGGTGCTGCTGTCCTTGCCTGGCTTGGGAATGAAGACCACTCTCCCATCTCTCCATCGCTTCGGAAAGTAGCCTAGAGCCAGGCAGGCAGTGTACAGCCTTGGCAGCACCGTTGGGTGCTCCCGGTGCAATATCTTCAACGTCTTATGATTTATTCTGTCATCACCGGGAGCTTTCCTGTTATTCAGCTTCTTCACTATCCGACTCACCATCCCTGCTGTGACCTTCGGTGCGGGACCCGCTGTAGTGCCGATTTCATCCCACCCTCCGGCATTGTCTGGACTGAATTTTGCTTCTAGCAGCAATTTGGCGGATTCTGCTTCATTTCTGCATCTCCCTCCACCAGGACGCCTGAGCAACGGAATATCCCTACATTGGCCTTCAGTCGCCTTCTTCAGCGCCAAGTAGGGCTTTCCCCAGGCGTCCTTTTGGGAGCAGAATCTCCGCCAGGCAGCCATCTTCTCGATTTCCATCTCCTTTCTGTACTGCTGCCTGACGTGTCTCCTTATTTCGTCCAGTACCAATTGCCGGAGGGGGTGTTGTCCTCCTGCGTTCTTTTTGCAATCCCCCGCAGCATTAGCTTCATTGTCTGAAGCCGGGGGGTCCACCACTGCAGCTTCCTGCTACGGATCACCTGCCGACTGGAGTTAGCCACAGCCACCTGTAGTCTGCCAGTCAGGCCGTCGACGTACTGGTCGATTTCTTCCGCCCTGCTGATTTGCCTGACTGGTTCGATGTCCATTCTGCGTATCGCCTCCTGCAATTTCTTTGGACAGGTGACTGTGGCCGGGTCCTTTCGTACTCCTCTTCCTTGGTTCTCTCTGATTGTTATCTGTATGAGCAGGTGATCCGTAAGCGAGTCCTCATCGTGCAGGACTCGCACTTCTGGCGTGACTCCTCGGCTGCTGATGTAGTCATTCACGCCAGTGGTGTCCCCTCGTCTCCACGTTATCTCCGGGGGATTGCGCAGGCTTAGTCCACTGGTAACGAGGAAGTCTTCGAACACTGCTCCCCGTTCGTTGGTAGTGTAGCCCTGCAGCAGTGCCGTCCTGCAGTTGAAATCTCCCAGCACCACCACAGGGCCCTCAATGGAGTTCAGCATTTCTGTAGCGTTGTCGATAGTCGCGTCCATGTTTTCGTTCGGGGAGCAGTATATGGCAACCATTGTTGTCCCCGCGATCTTTATGGCTACCACATCTGGAAAGATGTTGGGTAGGGGCGTATGATAAACATCCGCCCGGACAAGAATGGCTGCCCTTCCACTGACTGTTGGGTTCCAGCCTGGAGAACTGATCCTGCCTCTCGTTACCAGTGGCTCCGTCAGCACTACAGCGTCGTAGTTTCCTGCAAGGGCAACCTGCTGGACATGGTCCATCGCTGCCCTTGCATGGTTGGTATTGGCATATAAAGTTTTTATAAAGCGGGCCATCACTCGTCCATTCGCTCAGCAGTGGCTGCGTGTGCAGTCTCTGTTGTTGGCAGCTCCTCCGTTCTGTTGCTTGTCGGAAGCATTTTCGCTTTCAGGTTCCGCAGTGATGTGCAGGCTCTGTCCCCCGTTCTGTGCTCGGTGCTCCTATAGCGGTACCTTGGCAGCCCCGCGAGTTTTGCCCTTCTATTATAGTTGGTGCAATCCACACAGGTTCCCTGCAGTGGTGTGGGTATTTCGGCTGCCTCCAGCCGACAGTGTTTTTCTTTATGCCCCAGCTGGTGGCATCGGCTGCACCTCATGATGGATGGGTTTGTGTCGAGGCGCCCTGTGGTCCACCCCAGCCGTATTCTCTTCTTCCCGCTATTTATCATCTCTTCGTAGAGCTGGCGTGAGACCTCGATCACTGCCAGCTTGGTCTCATTGCTCTTTTGGTATGACACCAGACTTAGGTTTTGGATGGCGCCCTTAAATTCACGGGTCACGTAGTACGTGACCTCGTCTGGTGTCATACCACTGGGAACGTCATGCAGTTTCACCTGTATGCCTCTGGTAATTTCTTCCTTTATTCTTATGGTGGCTTTACCCTTCACCGCTTCCCTCAGTGTCTCTGCTTGTTCCCTGCTTTCGCAGGTTACCAGGACGGCTCCTGATGGGAAGGGGAGTGTCCGTCTTATTCCCAGGTCTCTCGCCGGCAATGACTGGAGCTCCTTCAGAGGTGGTGAGGTACTGCCTTCTACAGGGACCACGAGCACTGCGTTTGGGTTCTTGATTTTTCTTATTTCCTTTTTGGGGGGGTTTGTTTTCGGTGTTCTCTTCTTGCTTTTACGCACCGTCTTCCACTCCCCTGCGGCGGTGGGTTGGGGTGGTTGTTGTTGTGGTTTCTGTTGCAGCGGCGGCCTTTGTTGTTGGCCCTGCTGTTGCGGCTTGTTTCTTTGCGGTTGTTGCTGCTGCTGCTTCTTCTTCTTCGGTTGCTGCTTTGGCTGTTGTTGCGGCTGCTGCTTTGGTTGTTGTTGCTGCTGTTGCTGCGGCTGTTGGTTGTGCTGTCTTTGTCCCCTGCTGGCTTCCCCGCTTGGGTTCCCGGATGTTCCGGGTAGTGGGGGCTGGGAAGTCGTGCTTTTTCGTACAATCTCAGCCATGGTCGGTCTTTTGGTATCAATTATAGGTCTCAACTCTTCCTGGATCATGCGCCTCAGCATCTCCTGCATTGAGGATGCCTGGGAGTGGTCCAGCCCAATTGCTGTGGCCGCCGCTGCTGCTACTGGGGTGGTGTCTCGACTGGCTAGTCTCTCCTTTCGGAGCTTCTCCACCTCAGTAGTCAGCCTCTGGATTTGCTGCCGCATTTCGTCAAACATCTTTACCAGTCTGCTTTTTTCAGCAGCCAGCTTATCTTCTCCCTCCTTTCCTCCTCCAGCTGTTTTTGGAGTACCTCGGCTGTCTGGATGGGTTGCTGGAGTTCCTCTCGTAGTCGTTTAATCTCGTTCTGGGCGGTGTCCAGCTGCTTCTTGTACAATCTAGCCTCCTCCCTAGCAGTAGTCAGCATTGGGTCGACTTTTACGGGGCTGTTTGTGGGGCTTGGGGTTTGGTTTACCTTCACCCGTTTCCTATTTGCGTTCCTGTCATCATCTATCTTTGATGGTGAGGAGAGACCAAAAACCATCGTTGTTTTTCCTGTTGTCAGCGATGGCGCGGACTTCTTTCGCATGAAGTTATACATGCCTCCACTGCCCGGCGATGATAGGGGTGTGGCGAAGGGGGGAGTCAAGTTTGGTGTCGAGCTTGCCGACTTGCCTGACAGCTGGCTCGAATTGAGTTTGGTGGCAGTTTCGGCTCGCTTCTCCATTTTTGCCCGTTCCTTCCCAACTCGGCTTTTCCTGCTGTTATATTCTCTGTCTGATTCGCCTGGCAGTCGTGCCAGAACGCCATAGAATTTCTGCCTCTCTTTACTTGTGAGGACTCGGTTGGGTACTTTCCGTTGTTTCTGCACGTCTACTTCTTCTATCTCCTCTTCAGAGTAGTCTACTGCTGATACTTTTCCTTTTCCGTCCAGTGGAGTTGTGATGTCTTCGACTGGGATTTCCTGGCCTTCTCCTTCATCCAACGTGTCGTGGGCCTTGGGGCCTTGGTCCTGGTTAGTGTGGGAGGGTGCTGTAATGGGGCCTGTCCCCTTTGGTTTCTCTCCAAGTGTAGTTTTGCTCGTCTCGTTGGCTGACGATCCGGCGGGGGCAACGGAGCCAACCCCCACCGTACCGGGTACCGGGCTTTCACCGGCCGGCATTATCTTTCTCTCGGACATCGTACATCATTTGTTCCACCAATAACGCTGGTGGACCACGCCAGTTTATCCCTGCTGGCAGGGGGTGAGATGTTGACAGAGTTGAGTAGAGTACACGTGATGGGGGGTTAAGGAGGGGGAATTTGAGGAGGGTAAGGGTGAGGCGAAGAGATTAGAACAGAACCCTCGGGTCATACTCCCATGCCGCTAGGGTTACAGGAAGCCGCTTACTTCCCAGTATGACCCAATTCTTGGTGATGGGTGATACAACCAGAGGGGGTGACTGAATGAACCTCGGCCGAGACTGTGAGGGGTGGACGGGGGACTTGGAGGAAGGAAGGTGACGGTGGCATGCGGGGAGAGGTCCGCATGTCGGGGGTGCGATCTTATACTATTACATCTTATGATTAACATATGCTAAGTAGCCGGTTCGAGTTCGCGAAGACCGCAACTTCCCCTATTCCTTGCTGCTGAGGGCCGGCCCTCGTGCTCTGCAGCTCGGCTGTCCCTGGAGTCCGCCGGCCACAACATTGCTGTTGGACCTTGGGATTTGGCATGTGCAATGCGGCCTGATCTTCGACCCGGGCCGCTAGCCATCTCCCTATGCAATGCAGAGTACCAGGTGGGTTTATCTGTCGGAGTTTTCCTTCTCCTATCGCCTGGATTTTCCCTGTCCAGCAGTGTGTTCCGCGGAGCCGGCACCGACACGGCAGTACGTAACCTGTCAGGGGACGGCAGTACGTAACCCGACAAGTCGGACGTGAAGGCGCCCCCCTTCAGACGTGAAGGCGTGCCGCCACCGAGCCCCCCAGACCAGCACCACTGGCCAGGCCAAGAGCGACAAATTTTGGATTTTGAACAAGGCCAAGACATGTGGGTTCCATACTTCTTTACTTCTAATGCTCCTGGACCCGCCGAAAAGAGCATTGCACAGTGGTCCGCGGCCATTTCTGGCACAGCAGATGGAGGTCCTCCATCCACTGCCCCCCTATCCGCCACCTGGGGACGCGCCCGGTAGATGATGTGCCACCTTGTCCCTTCATCAGTGGCCGAGGCCCCCGACCAGGGGGAAACACCTTTTGGGTGCCCCCCAAGTGGGGGCCCCGGCCCCCTCCGGGGGCCGGGAACCTAACCTAACCTAACCTAACCTAACCTAACCTAACCTAACCTAACCTAACCTAACCTAACCTAACCTAACCTTTTTTTTTTTTTTTTTTCCTTTTGGCCAAACCGGACCTCCCCTTATGGGGGAGGCGGGCCTTACAAACTTATTCCTACTTCATTCTTTATTCTCCTTACCGGCATCGTTGGGGGCTGCGCCCCGTTCGTGCCCTGCCTCATAGAGGAGGTGGAGGAATCGTCTTCTCGACACCCGACTTACTCTGGACTCACCTAATAGGGAACGCAGCCCGCCGCCCGTGATTGGCGGCAACTCATGCTTCTTCTCCTCCTTTGGCGACGGCGACGGTGGGGGGCGACCTCTTCTGGCCTCTTCGGGTTTGCCCCCACCCTCTTCCGGGTTCTTCAACCTCATCCGGTCTCATCTTCGTCACCTGCGGGAAACGCGGGGTTCTCAAGCCGCCATAGGCTTTTCACGACACCCCGCATGTACCGCAGGTGCTCACGGCTGGTCCTCGTCCAAACATCCGGCCTCCCGTCAGCCCACCGTGGACACTCTCGAAACACATGTCGAGGCGTCTCTGGGCCAAGACCGCAGGGGCACTGGTCGCTGTCCCGGCGGTTCCGGCGGTGCAGGTACGATGCAAAGCATCCGTGTCCCGAAACCGCCTGCGCCAGGAAGAAGTCAATCTTCTTCAGCTCGTTGTTTCCTTCTTCTTCTGACTGAACCCTGGCGCGTACGTCTGGGAACAGCGCCTGTGTCCACTGCGCCACCGTTGTGTTGACCCACCACCGACGGTTCCACTCGTCGATGGTTGCCTGGTGGAGCTGACTTTTCCACTCGCTCGAGGAGGGATCAACGCGCGGTAAGTGACACCATTCGTCAACCCTGAACCCACTC
>JAJSSI010000060.1:10476-79000 GCA_031841125.1 Acanthococcus lagerstroemiae | reverse complement strand
TACCCCTGAAAAAGTTGGAAAAATTGATCAATTTGGGTCAAAAAATGACTCTAGCTCAATTTTGACAACGGATTCGAATTCGTCTCGAAAAATTGACTAACTAGCACCAGCCCCGAGGCCGTAGCTCTCCGAAAATTTTTTCGCCCCAAAAAATGCATGATGTATAGTATGGAGAAATTCTCAAAATTTGAGAAAATCAAAAATTTCGAATTAATGAGTGTTTCTTACTCAATTTTTCACGCTGAGTTCGAATTCGTTGTTGCAATTTGCGGCGACCCTCCGTTCCCGAGATACCCCTGAAAAAGTTGGAAGAATTGATCAACTTGGGTCAAAAAATGAATCTAGCTCAATTTTGACAACGGATTCGAATTCGTCTCGAAAAATTGACTAACTAGCACCAGCCCCGAGGCCGTAGCTCTCCGAAAATTTTTTCGCCCCAAAAAATGCATGATGTATAGTATGGAGAAATTTTCAAAATTTGAGAAAATCAAAAATTTCGAATTCATGAGTGGTTCTTACTCAATTTTTCACGCTGAGTTCGAATTCGCTGTTGCAATTTGGCGGCGACCCTCCGTTCCCGAGATACCCTCGAAAAATTTGGAAAAATTGATCAACTTGGGTCAAAAAATGAATCTAGCTCAATTTTGACAACGGATTCGAATTCGTCTCGAAAAATTGACTAACTAGCACCAGCCCCGACGCCGTAGCTCTCCGAAAATTTTTTCGCCCCAAAAAATGCATGATGTATAGTATGGAGAAATTTTCAAAATTTGAGAAAATCAAAAATTTCGAATTCATGAGTGTTTCTTACTCAATTTTTCACGCTGAGTTCGAATTCGCTGTTGCAATTTGACGGCGACCCTCCGTTCCCGAGATACCCCTGAAAAAGTTGGAAAAATTGATCAACTTGGTCAAAAAATGAATCTAGCTCAATTTTGACAACGGATTCGAATTCGTCTCGAAAAATTGACTAACTAGCACCAGCCCCGACGCCGTAGCTCTCCGAAAATTTTTTCGCCCCAAAAAATGCATGATGTATAGTATGGAGAAATTCTCAAAATTTGAGAAAATCAAAAATTTCGAATTAATGAGTGTTTCTTACTCAATTTTTCACGCTGAGTTCGAATTCGCTGTTGCAATTTGGCGGCGACCCTCCGTTCCCGAGATACCCCGAAAAAGTTGGAAGAATTGATCAACTTGGGTCAAAAAATGAATCTAGCTCAATTTTGACAACGGATTCGAATTCGTCTCGAAAAATTGACTAACTAGCACCAGCCCGAGACCCGTAGCTCTCCGAAAATTTTTTCGCCCCCAAAAAATGCATGATGTATAGTATGGAGAAATTCTCAAAATTTGAGAAAATCAAAAATTTCGAATTAATGAGTGTTTCTTACTCAATTTTTCACGCTGAGTTCGAATTCGCTGTTGCAATTTGACGGCGACCCTCCGTTCCCGAGATACCCTCGAAAAATTTGGAAAAATTGATCAACTTGGGTCAAAAAATGAATCTAGCTCAATTTTGACAACGGATTCGAATTCGTCTCGAAAAATTGACTAACTAGCACCAGCCCCGACGCCGTAGCTCTCCGAAAATTTTTCGCCCCAAAAAATGCATGATGTATAGTATGGAGAAATTCTCAAAATTTGAGAAAATCAAAAATTTCGAATTAATGAGTGTTTCTTACTCAATTTTTCACGCTGAGTTCGAATTCGCTGTTGCAATTTGGCGGCGACCCTCCGTTCCCGAGATACCCTCGAAAAAGTTGGAAGAATTGATCAACTTGGTCAAAAAATGAATCTAGCTCAATTTTGACAACGGATTCGAATTCGTCTCGAAAATTGATTACTAGCACCAGCCCCGAGCCGTAGCTCTCCGAAAATTTTTTCGCCCCAAAAAATGCATGATGTATAGTATGGAGAAATTCTCAAAATTTGAGAAAATCAAAAATTTCGAATTCATGAGTGTTTCTTACTCAATTTTTCACGCTGAGTTCGAATTCGCTGTTGCAATTTGGCGGCGACCCTCCGTTCCCGAGATACCCCGAAAAAGTTGGAAAAATTGATCAACTTGGGTCAAAAAATGAATCTAGCTCAATTTTGACAACGGATTCGAATTCGTCTCGAAAATTGACTAACTAGCACCAGCCCCGACGCCGTAGCTCTCCGAAAATTTTTTCGCCCCAAAAAATGCATGATGTATAGTATGGAGAAATTCTCAAAATTTGAGAAAATCAAAAATTTCGAATTAATGAGTGTTTCTTACTCAATTTTCACGCTGAGTTCGAATTCGCTGTTGCAATTTTTGGCGGCGACCCTCCGTTCCCGAGATACCCTGAAAAAGTTGGAAGAATTGATCAACTTGGGTCAAAAAATGAATCTAGCTCAATTTTGACAACGGATTCGAATTCGTCTCGAAAAATTGACTAACTAGCACCAGCCCCGACGCCGTAGCTCTCCGAAAATTTTTTCGCCCCAAAAAATGCATGATGTATAGTATGGAGAAATTCTCAAAATTTGAGAAAATCAAAAATTTCGAATTAATGAGTGTTTCTTACTCAATTTTTCACGCTGAGTTCGAATTCGCTGTTGCAATTTGGCGGCGACCCTCCGTTCCCGAGATACCCCGAAAAAGTTGGAAAAATTGATCAACTTGGGTCAAAAATGAATCTAGCTCAATTTTGACAACGGATTCGAATTCGTCTCGAAAAATTGACTAACTAGCACCAGCCCCGACGCCGTAGCTCTCCGAAAATTTTTTCGCCCCAAAAAATGCATGATGTATAGTATGGAGAAATTCTCAAAATTTGAGAAAATCAAAAATTTCGAATTAATGAGTGTTTCTTACTCAATTTTTCACGCTGAGTTCGAATTCGCTGTTGCAATTTGGCGGCGACCCTCCGTTCCCGAGATACCCCTGAAAAAGTTGGAAGAATTGATCAATTTGGTCAAAAAATGAATCTAGCTCAATTTTGACAACGGATTCGAATTCGTCTCGAAAAATTGACTAACTAGCACCAGCCCCGACGCCGTAGCTCTCCGAAAATTTTTTCGCCCCAAAAAATGCATGATGTATAGTATGGAGAAATTCTCAAAATTTGAGAAAATCAAAAATTTCGAATTAATGAGTGTTTCTTACTCAATTTTTCACGCTGAGTTCGAATTCGCTGTTGCAATTTGACGGCGACCCTCCGTTCCCGAGATACCCCTGAAAAATTGGAAAAATGATCAACTTGGGTCAAAAAATGAATCTAGCTCAATTTTGACAACGGATTCGAATTCGTCTCGAAAAATTGACTAACTAGCACCAGCCCCGACGCCGTAGCTCTCCGAAAATTTTTTCGCCCCAAAAAATGCATGATGTATATAGTATGGAGAAATTCTCAAAATTTGAGAAAATCAAAAATTTCGAATTAATGAGTGTTTCTTACTCAATTTTTCACGCTGAGTTCGAATTCGCTGTTGCAATTTGACGGCGACCCTCCGTTCCCGAGATACCCTCGAAAAATTGGAAAAATTGATCAACTTGGGTCAAAAAATGAATCTAGCTCAATTTTGACAACGGATTCGAATTCGTCTCGAAAAATTGACTAACTAGCACCAGCCCCGAAGCCGTAGCTCTCCGAAAATTTTTTCGCCCCAAAAAATGCATGATGTATAGTATGGAGAAATTCTCAAAATTTGAGAAAATCAAAAATTTCGAATTCAATGAGTGTTTCTTACTCAATTTTTCACGCTGAGTTCGAATTCGCTGTTGCAATTTGACGGCGACCCTCCGTTCCCGAGATACCCCGAAAAAGTTGGAAAAATTGATCAACTTGGGTCAAAAAATGAATCTAGCTCAATTTTGACAACGGATTCGAATTCGTCTCGAAAAATTGACTAACTAGCACCAGCCCCGACGCCGTAGCTCTCCGAAAATTTTTTCGCCCCAAAAAATGCATGATGTATAGTATGGAGAAATTCTCAAAATTTGAGAAAATCAAAAATTTCGAATTAATGAGTGTTTCTTACTCAATTTTTCACGCTGAGTTCGAATTCGCTTGTTGCAACTTGACGGCGACCCTCCGTTCCCGAGATACCCCTGAAAAATTTGAAAAATTGATCAATTGGGTCAAAAAATGAATCTAGCTCAATTTTGACAACGGATTCGAATTCGTCTCGAAAAATTGACTAACTAGCACCAGCCCCGAGGCCGTAGCTCTCCGAAAATTTTTTCGCCCCAAAAAATGCATGATGTATAGTATGGAGAAATTCTCAAAATTTGAGAAAATCAAAAATTTCGAATTCATGAGTGTTTCTTACTCAATTTTTCACGCTGAGTTCGAATTCGCTGTTGCAATTTGGCGGCGACCCTCCGTTCCCGAGATACCCTGAAAAAGTTGGAAGAATTGATCAACTTGGTCAAAAAATGAATCTAGCTCAATTTTGACAACGGATTCGAATTCGTCTCGAAAAATTGACTAACTAGCACCAGCCCCGACGCCGTAGCTCTCCGAAAATTTTTTCGCCCTAAAAAATGCATGATGTATAGTATGGAGAAATTCTCAAAATTTGAGAAAATCAAAAATTTCGAATTAATGAGTGTTTCTTACTCAATTTTTCACGCTGAGTTCGAATTCGCTGTTGCAATTTGACGGCGACCCTCCGTTCCCGAGATACCCCGAAAAAGTTGGAAAAATTGATCAACTTGGGTCAAAAAATGAATCTAGCTCAATTTTGACAACGGATTCGAATTCGTCTCGAAAAATTGACTAACTAGCACCAGCCCCGAGGCCGTAGCTCTCCGAAAATTTTTTCGCCCCAAAAAATGCATGATGTATAGTATGGAGAAATTTTCAAAATTTGAGAAAATCAAAAATTTCGAATTCATGAGTGTTTCTTACTCAATTTTTCACGCTGAGTTCGAATTCGCTGTTGCAATTTGCGGCGACCCTCCGTTCCCGAGATACCCTCGAAAAAGTTGGAAAAATTGATCAACTTGGGTCAAAAAATGAATCTAGCTCAATTTTGACAACGGATTCGAATTCGTCTCGAAAAATTGACTAACTAGCACCAGCCCCGAAGCCGTAGCTCTCCGAAAATTTTTTCGCCCCAAAAAATGCATGATGTATAGTATGGAGAAATTCTCAAAATTTGAGAAAATCAAAAATTTCGAATTAATGAGTGTTTCTTACTCAATTTTTCACGCTGAGTTCGAATTCGCTGTTGCAATTTGACGGCGACCCTCCGTTCCCGAGATACCCTCGAAAAATTTGGAAAAATTGATCAACTTTGGTCAAAAAATGAATCTAGCTCAATTTTGACAACGGATTCGAATTCGTCTCGAAAAATTGACTAACTAGCACCAGCCCCGACGCCGTAGCTCTCCGAAAATTTTTTCGCCCCAAAAAATGCATGATGTATAGTATGGAGAAATTCTCAAAATTTGAGAAAATCAAAAATTTCGAATTAATGAGTGTTTCTTACTCAATTTTTCACGCTGAGTTCGAATTCGTTGTTGCAATTTGGCGGCGACCCTCCGTTCCCGAGATACCCCTGAAAAAGTTGGAAGAATTGATCAACTTGGGTCAAAAAATGAATCTAGCTCAATTTTGACAACGGATTCGAATTCGTCTCGAAAAATTGACTAACTAGCACCAGCCCCGACGCCGTAGCTCTCCGAAAATTTTTTCGCCCCAAAAAATGCATGATGTATAGTATGGAGAAATTCTCAAAATTTGAGAAAATCAAAAATTTCGAATTAATGAGTGTTTCTTACTCAATTTTTCACGCTGAGTTCGAATTCGCTGTTGCAATTTGGCGGCGACCCTCCGTTCCCGAGATACCCTCGAAAAATTTGAAAAATTGATCAACTTGGGTCAAAAAATGAATCTAGCTCAATTTTGACAACGGATTCGAATTCGTCTCGAAAAATTGACTAACTAGCACCAGCCCCGACGCCGTAGCTCTCCGAAAATTTTTTCGCCCCAAAAAATGCATGATGTATAGTATGGAGAAATTCTCAAAATTTGAGAAAATCAAAAATTTCGAATTAATGAGTGTTTCTTACTCAATTTTTCACGCTGAGTTCGAATTCGTTGTTGCAATTTGGCGGCGACCCTCCGTTCCCGAGATACCCTGAAAAATTGGAAGAATTGATCAATTTGGGTCAAAAATGACTCTAGCTCAATTTTGAAACGGATTCGAATTCGTCTCGAAAAATTGACTAACTAGCACCAGCCCCGACGCCGTAGCTCTCCGAAAATTTTTTCGCCCCAAAAAATGCATGATGTATAGTATGGAGAAATTTTCAAAATTTGAGAAAATCAAAAATTTCGAATTCATGAGTGTTTCTTACTCAATTTTTCACGCTGAGTTCGAATTCGCTGTTGCAACTTGGCGGCGACCCTCCGTTCCCGAGATACCCTCGAAAAAGTTGGAAAAATTGATCAACTTGGGTCAAAAAATGAATCTAGCTCAATTTTGACAACGGATTCGAATTCGTCTCGAAAAATTGACTAACTAGCACCAGCCCCGACGCCGTAGCTCTCCGAAAATTTTTTCGCCCCAAAAAATGCATGATGTATAGTATGGAGAAATTCTCAAAATTTGAGAAAATCAAAAATTTCGAATTAATGAGTGTTTCTTACTCAATTTTTCACGCTGAGTTCGAATTCGCTGTTGCAAATTGGCGGCGACCCTCCGTTCCCGAGATACCCTGAAAAATTGGAAAATTGATCAATTTGGGTCAAAAAATGACTCTAGCTCAATTTTGACAACGGATTCGAATTCGTCTCGAAAAATTGACTAACTAGCACCAGCCCCGAAGCCGTAGCTCTCCGAAAATTTTTTCGCCCCAAAAAATGCATGATGTATAGTATGGAGAAATTTTCAAAATTTGAGAAAATCAAAAATTTCGAATTCATGAGTGTTTCTTACTCAATTTTTCACGCTGAGTTCGAATTCGTTGTTGCAACTTGGCGGCGACCCTCCGTTCCCGAGATACCCCTGAAAAAGTTGGAAGAATTGATCAACTTGGGTCAAAAAATGAATCTAGCTCAATTTTGACAACGGATTCGAATTCGTCTCGAAAAATTGACTAACTAGCACCAGCCCCGACGCCGTAGCTCTCCGAAAATTTTTTCGCCCCAAAAAATGCATGATGTATAGTATGGAGAAATTCTCAAAATTTGAGAAAATCAAAAATTTCGAATTAATGAGTGTTTCTTACTCAATTTTTCACGCTGAGTTCGAATTCGCTGTTGCAATTTGACGGCGACCCTCCGTTCCCGAGATACCCCTGAAAAAGTTGGAAAAATTGATCAATTTGGGTCAAAAAATGAATCTAGCTCAATTTTGACAACGGATTCGAATTCGTCTCGAAAAATTGACTAACTAGCACCAGCCCCGACGCCGTAGCTCTCCGAAAATTTTTTCGCCCCAAAAAATGCATGATGTATAGTATGGAGAAATTCTCAAAATTTGAGAAAATCAAAAATTTCGAATTAATGAGTGTTTCTTACTCAATTTTTCACGCTGAGTTCGAATTCGCTGTTGCAACTTGGCGGCGACCCTCCGTTCCCGAGATACCCCTGAAAAAGTTGGAAGAATTGATCAATTTGGGTCAAAAAATGACTCTAGCTCATTTTGACAACGGATTCGAATTCGTCTCGAAAAATTGACTAACTAGCACCAGCCCCGACGCCGTAGCTCTCCGAAAATTTTTTCGCCCCAAAAAATGCATGATGTATAGTATGGAGAAATTCTCAAAATTTGAGAAAATCAAAAATTTCGAATTAATGAGTGTTTCTTACTCAATTTTTCACGCTGAGTTCGAATTCGCTGTTGCAATTTGACGGCGACCCTCCGTTCCCGAGATACCCTCGAAAAATTTGGAAAAATTGATCAACTTGGGTCAAAAAATGAATCTAGCTCAATTTTGACAACGGATTCGAATTCGTCTCGAAAAATTGACTAACTAGCACCAGCCCCGACGCCGTAGCTCTCCGAAAATTTTTTCGCCCCAAAAAATGCATGATGTATAGTATGGAGAAATTCTCAAAATTTGAGAAAATCAAAAATTTCGAATTAATGAGTGTTTCTTACTCAATTTTTCACGCTGAGTTCGAATTCGTTGTTGCAACTTGGCGGCGACCCTCCGTTCCCGAGATACCCCTGAAAAAGTTGGAAGAATTGATCAATTTGGGTGCAAAAATGACTCTAGCTCTATTTTGAATACGGATTCGAATTCGTCTCGAAAAATTGATTAATTAGCACCAGCCCCGAGGCCGTAGCTCTCCGAAAATTTTTTCGCCCCAAAAAATGCATGATGTATAGTATGGAGAAATTTTCAAAATTTGAGAAAATCAAAAATTTCGAATTCATGAGTGGTTCTTACTCAATTTTTCACGCTGAGTTCGAATTCGTTGTTGCAACTTGGCGGCGACCCTCCGTTCCCGAGATACCCCTGAAAAAGTTGGAAGAATTGATCAACTTGGGTCAAAAAATGAATCTAGCTCAATTTTGACAACGGATTCGAATTCGTCTCGAAAAATTGACTAACTAGCACCAGCCCCGACGCCGTAGCTCTCCGAAAATTTTTTCGCCCCAAAAAATGCATGATGTATAGTATGGAGAAATTCTCAAAATTTGAGAAAATCAAAAATTTCGAATTCATGAGTGTTTCTTACTCAATTTTTCACGCTGAGTTCGAATTCGCTGTTGCAATTTGACGGCGACCCTCCGTTCCCGAGATACCCCTGAAAAAGTTGGAAAATTGATCAACTTGGGTCAAAAAATGAATCTAGCTCAATTTTGACAACGGATTCGAATTCGTCTCGAAAAATTGACTAACTAGCACCAGCCCCGACGCCGTAGCTCTCCGAAAATTTTTCGCCCCAAAAAATGCATGATGTATAGTATGGAGAAATTCTCAAAATTTGAGAAAATCAAAAATTTCGAATTCATGAGTGTTTCTTACTCAATTTTTCACGCTGAGTTCGAATTCGCTGTTGCAATTTGACGGCGACCCTCCGTTCCCGAGATACCCTCGAAAAATTGGAAAATTGATCAACTTTGGTCAAAAAATGAATCTAGCTCAATTTTGACAACGGATTCGAATTCGTCTCGAAAAATTGACTAACTAGCACCAGCCCCGACGCCGTAGCTCTCCGAAAATTTTTTCGCCCCAAAAAATGCATGATGTATAGTATGGAGAAATTCTCAAAATTTGAGAAAATCAAAAATTTCGAATTAATGAGTGTTTCTTACTCAATTTTTCACGCTGAGTTCGAATTCGCTGTTGCAATTTGACGGCGACCCTCCGTTCCCGAGATACCCTCGAAAAATTTGGAAAAATTGATCAACTTGGGTCAAAAAATGAATCTAGCTCAATTTTGACAACGGATTCGAATTCGTCTCGAAAAATTGACTAACTAGCACCAGCCCCGAGCCGTAGCTCTCCGAAAATTTTTTCGCCCCAAAAAATGCATGATGTATAGTATGGAGAAATTCTCAAAATTTGAGAAAATCAAAAATTTCGAATTAATGAGTGTTTCTTACTCAATTTTTCACGCTGAGTTCGAATTCGCTGTTGCAATTGGCGGCGACCCTCCGTTCCCGAGATACCCCTGAAAAATTGGAAAAATTGATCAACTTGGGTCAAAAAATGAATCTAGCTCAATTTTGACAACGGATTCGAATTCGTCTCGAAAAATTGACTAACTAGCACCAGCCCCGACGCCGTAGCTCTCCGAAAATTTTTTCGCCCCAAAAAATGCATGATGTATAGTATGGAGAAATTCTCAAAATTTGAGAAAATCAAAAATTTCGAATTCATGAGTGTCTTACTCAATTTTTCACGCTGAGTTCGAATTCGTTGTTGCAATTTGCGGCGACCCTCCGTTCCCGAGATACCCCTGAAAAAGTTGGAAAAATTGATCAACTTGGGTCAAAAAATGAATCTAGCTCAATTTTGACAACGGATTCGAATTCGTCTCGAAAAATTGACTAACTAGCACCAGCCCCGACGCCGTAGCTCTCCGAAAATTTTTTCGCCCCAAAAAATGCATGATGTATAGTATGGAGAAATTCTCAAAATTTGAGAAAATCAAAAATTTCGAATTAATGAGTGTTTTCTTACTCAATTTTTCACGCTGAGTTCGAATTCGCTGTTGCAATTGACGGCGACCCTCCGTTCCCGAGATACCCTCGAAAAATTTGGAAAAATTGATCAACTTGGGTCAAAAAATGAATCTAGCTCAATTTTGACAACGGATTCGAATTCGTCTCGAAAAATTGACTAACTAGCACCAGCCCGACGCCGTAGCTCTCCGAAAATTTTTTCGCCCCAAAAAATGCATGATGTAGTATGGAGAAATTCTCAAAATTTGAGAAAATCAAAAATTTCGAATTAATGAGTGTTTCTTACTCAATTTTTCACGCTGAGTTCGAATTCGTGTTGCAATTTGGCGGCGACCCTCCGTTCCCGAGATACCCTGAAAAAGTTGGAAGAATTGATCAACTTGGGTCAAAAAATGAATCTAGCTCATTTTGACAACGGATTCGAATTCGTCTCGAAAAATTGACTAACTAGCACCAGCCCCGACGCCGTAGCTCTCCGAAAATTTTTTCGCCCCAAAAAATGCATGATGTATAGTATGGAGAAATTCTCAAAATTTGAGAAAATCAAAAATTTCGAATTAATGAGTGTTTCTTACTCAATTTTTCACGCTGAGTTCGAATTCGCTGTTGCAATTTGGCGGCGACCCTCCGTTCCCGAGATACCCCTGAAAAAGTTGGAAAAATTGATCAACTTGGGTCAAAAAATGAATCTAGCTCAATTTTGACAACGGATTCGAATTCGTCTCGAAAAATTGACTAACTAGCACCAGCCCCGACGCCGTAGCTCTCCGAAAATTTTTTCGCCCCAAAAAATGCATGATGTATAGTATGGAGAAAATTTCAAAATTTGAGAAAATCAAAAATTTCGAATTATGAGTGTTTCTTACTCAATTTTTCACGCTGAGTTCGAATTCGCTGTTGCAATTTGACGGCGACCCTCCGTTCCCGAGATACCCCTCGAAAAAGTTGGAAAAATTGATCAACTTGGGTCAAAAAATGAATCTAGCTCAATTTTGACAACGGATTCGAATTCGTCTCGAAAAATTGACTAACTAGCACCAGCCCCGACGCCGTAGCTCTCCGAAAATTTTTTCGCCCCAAAAAATGCATGATGTATAGTATGGAGAAATTCTCAAAATTTGAGAAAATCAAAAATTTCGAATTAATGAGTGTTTCTCTTACTCAATTTTTCACGCTGAGTTCGAATTCGCTGTTGCAATTTGGCGGCGACCCTCCGTTCCCGAGATACCCCTGAAAAAGTTGGAAGAATTGATCAATTTGGGTCAAAAATGAATCTAGCTCAATTTTGAAACGGATTCGAATTCGTCTCGAAAAATTGATAAATAGCACCAGCCCCGACGCCGTAGCTCTCCGAAAATTTTTTCGCCCCAAAAAATGCATGATGTATAGTATGGAGAAATTCTCAAAATTTGAGAAAATCAAAAATTTCGAATTCATGAGTGTTTCTTACTCAATTTTTCACGCTGAGTTCGAATTCGCTGTTGCAATTTGACGGCGACCCTCCGTTCCCGAGATACCCCTGAAAAAGTTGGAAGAATTGATCAACTTGGGTCAAAAAATGAATCTAGCTCAATTTTGACAACGGATTCGAATTCGTCTCGAAAAATTGACTAACTAGCACCAGCCCCGACGCCGTAGCTCTCCGAAAATTTTTTCGCCCCAAAAAATGCATGATGTATAGTATGGAGAAATTCTCAAAATTTGAGAAAATCAAAAATTTCGAATTAATGAGTGTTTCTTACTCAATTTTTCACGCTGAGTTCGAATTCGCTGTTGCAATTTGGCGGCGACCCTCCGTTCCCGAGATACCCTCGAAAAATTGGAAAAATTGATCAATTTGGGTCAAAAAATGACTCTAGCTCAATTTTGACAACGGATTCGAATTCGTCTCGAAAAATTGACTAACTAGCACCAGCCCCGACGCCGTAGCTCTCCGAAAATTTTTTCGCCCCAAAAAATGCATGATGTATAGTATGGAGAAATTTCAAAATTTGAGAAAATCAAAAATTTCGAATTAATGAGTGTTTCTTACTCAATTTTTCACGCTGAGTTCGAATTCGCTGTTGCAATTTGGCGGCGACCCTCCGTTCCCGAGATACCCCTGAAAAAGTTGGAAGAATTGATCAACTTGGGTCAAAAAATGAATCTAGCTCAATTTTGACAACGGATTCGAATTCGTCTCGAAAAATTGACTAACTAGCACCAGCCCCGACGCCGTAGCTCTCCGAAAATTTTTTCGCCCCAAAAAATGCATGATGTATAGTATGGAGAAATTCTCAAAATTTGAGAAAATCAAAAATTTCGAATTAATGAGTGTTTCTTACTCAATTTTTCACGCTGAGTTCGAATTCGCTGTTGCAATTTGGCGGCGACCCTCCGTTCCCGAGATACCCTCGAAAAATTTGAAAAATTGATCAACTTGGGTCAAAAAATGAATCTAGCTCAATTTTGACAACGGATTCGAATTCGTCTCGAAAAATTGACTAACTAGCACCAGCCCCGACGCCGTAGCTCTCCGAAAATTTTTTCGCCCCAAAAAATGCATGATGTATAGTATGGAGAAATTCTCAAAATTTGAGAAAATCAAAAATTTCGAATTAATGAGTGTTTCTTACTCAATTTTTCACGCTGAGTTCGAATTCGCTGTTGCAATTTGGCGGCGACCCTCCGTTCCCGAGATACCCTCGAAAAATTGGAAAAATTGATCAACTTGGGTCAAAAAATGAATCTAGCTCAATTTTGACAACGGATTCGAATTCGTCTCGAAAAATTGACTAACTAGCACCAGCCCCGACGCCGTAGCTCTCCGAAAATTTTTTCGCCCCAAAAAATGCATGATGTATAGTATGGAGAAATTCTCAAAATTTGAGAAAATCAAAAATTTCGAATTAATGAGTGTTTCTTACTCAATTTTTCACGCTGAGTTCGAATTCGCTGTTGCAATTTGACGGCGACCCTCCGTTCCCGAGATACCCTCGAAAAATTTGGAAAAATTGATCAACTTGGGTCAAAAAATGAATCTAGCTCAATTTTGACAACGGATTCGAATTCGTCTCGAAAAATTGACTAACTAGCACCAGCCCCGACGCCGTAGCTCTCCGAAAATTTTTTCGCCCCAAAAAATGCATGATGTATAGTATGGAGAAATTCTCAAAATTTGAGAAAATCAAAAATTTCGAATTAATGAGTGTTTCTTACTCAATTTTTCACGCTGAGTTCGAATTCGCTGTTGCAATTTGACGGCGACCCTCCGTTCCCGAGATACCCCGAAAAATTTGGAAAAATTGATCAACTTGGGTCAAAAAATGAATCTAGCTCAATTTTGACAACGGATTCGAATTCGTCTCGAAAAATTGACTAACTAGCACCAGCCCCGACGCCGTAGCTCTCCGAAAATTTTTTCGCCCCAAAAAATGCATGATGTATAGTATGGAGAAATTCTCAAAATTTGAGAAAATCAAAAATTTCGAATTAATGAGTGTTTCTTACTCAATTTTTCACGCTGAGTTCGAATTCGCTGTTGCAATTTGGCGGCGACCCTCCGTTCCCGAGATACCCTGAAAAAGTTGGAAGAATTGATCAACTTGGGTCAAAAAATGAATCTAGCTCAATTTTGACAACGGATTCGAATTCGTCTCGAAAAATTGACTAACTAGCACCAGCCCCGACGCCGTAGCTCTCCGAAAATTTTTTCGCCCCAAAAAATGCATGATGTATAGTATGGAGAAATTCTCAAAATTTGAGAAAATCAAAAATTTCGAATTAATGAGTGTTTCTTACTCAATTTTTCACGCTGAGTTCGAATTCGCTGTTGCAATTTGACGGCGACCCTCCGTTCCCGAGATACCCTCGAAAAATTTGGAAAAATTGATCAACTTGGGTCAAAAAATGAATCTAGCTCAATTTTGACAACGGATTCGAATTCGTCTCGAAAAATTGACTAACTAGCACCAGCCCCGACGCCGTAGCTCTCCGAAAATTTTTTCGCCCCAAAAAATGCATGATGTATAGTATGGAGAAATTCTCAAAATTTGAGAAAATCAAAAATTTCGAATTCATGAGTGTTTCTTACTCAATTTTTCACGCTGAGTTCGAATTCGCTGTTGCAATTTGACGGCGACCCTCCGTTCCCGAGATACCCTCGAAAAATTTGGAAAAATTGATCAACTTGGGTCAAAAAATGAATCTAGCTCAATTTTGACAACGGATTCGAATTCGTCTCGAAAAATTGACTAACTAGCACCAGCCCCGACGCCGTAGCTCTCCGAAAATTTTTTCGCCCCAAAAAATGCATGATGTATAGTATGGAGAAATTCTCAAAATTTGAGAAAATCAAAAATTTCGAATTAATGAGTGTTTCTTACTCAATTTTTCACGCTGAGTTCGAATTCGCTGTTGCAATTTGACGGCGACCCTCCGTTCCCGAGATACCCTCGAAAAATTTGGACAATTGATCAACTTGGGTCAAAAAATGAATCTAGCTCAATTTTGACAACGGATTCGAATTCGTCTCGAAAAATTGACTAACTAGCACCAGCCCCGACGCCGTAGCTCTCCGAAAATTTTTTCGCCCCAAAAAATGCATGATGTATAGTATGGAGAAATTCTCAAAATTTGAGAAAATCAAAAATTTCGAATTAATGAGTGTTTCTTACTCAATTTTTCACGCTGAGTTCGAATTCGCTGTTGCAATTTGACGGCGACCCTCCGTTCCCGAGATACCCTCGAAAAATTTGGAAAAATTGATCAACTTGGGTCAAAAAATGAATCTAGCTCAATTTTGACAACGGATTCGAATTCGTCTCGAAAAATTGACTAACTAGCACCAGCCCCGACGCCGTAGCTCTCCGAAAATTTTTTCGCCCCAAAAAATGCATGATGTATAGTATGGAGAAATTCTCAAAATTTGAGAAAATCAAAAATTTCGAATTAATGAGTGTTTCTTACTCAATTTTTCACGCTGAGTTCGAATTCGCTGTTGCAATTTGACGGCGACCCTCCGTTCCCGAGATACCCTCGAAAAATTTGGAAAAATTGATCAACTTGGGTCAAAAAATGAATCTAGCTCAATTTTGACAACGGATTCGAATTCGTCTCGAAAAATTGACTAACTAGCACCAGCCCCGACGCCGTAGCTCTCCGAAAATTTTTTCGCCCCAAAAAATGCATGATGTATAGTATGGAGAAATTCTCAAAATTTGAGAAAATCAAAAATTTCGAATTAATGAGTGTTTCTTACTCAATTTTTCACGCTGAGTTCGAATTCGCTGTTGCAATTTGACGGCGACCCTCCGTTCCCGAGATACCCTGAAAAAGTTGGAAAAATTGATCAACTTGGGTCAAAAAATGAATCTAGCTCAATTTTGACAACGGATTCGAATTCGTCTCGAAAATTGACTAACTAGCACCAGCCCCGACGCCGTAGCTCTCCGAAAATTTTTTCGCCCCAAAAAATGCATGATGTATAGTATGGAGAAATTCTCAAAATTTGAGAAAATCAAAAATTTCGAATTAATGAGTGTTTCTTACTCAATTTTTCACGCTGAGTTCGAATTCGCTGTTGCAATTTGACGGCGACCCTCCGTTCCCGAGATACCCTCGAAAAATTGGAAAAATTGATCAACTTGGGTCAAAAAATGAATCTAGCTCAATTTTGACAACGGATTCGAATTCGTCTCGAAAAATTGACTAACTAGCACCAGCCCCGACGCCGTAGCTCTCCGAAAATTTTTTCGCCCCAAAAAATGCATGATGTATAGTATGGAGAAATTCTCAAAATTTGAGAAAATCAAAAATTTCGAATTATGAGTGTTTCTTACTCAATTTTTCACGCTGAGTTCGAATTCGCTGTTGCAATTTGGCGGCGACCCTCCGTTCCCGAGATACCCTCGAAAAATTTGGAAAATTGATCAACTTGGGTCAAAAAATGAATCTAGCTCAATTTTGACAACGGATTCGAATTCGTCTCGAAAAATTGACTAACTAGCACCAGCCCCGACGCCGTAGCTCTCCGAAAATTTTTTCGCCCCAAAAAATGCATGATGTATAGTATGGAGAAATTCTCAAAATTTGAGAAAATCAAAAATTTCGAATTAATGAGTGTTTCTTACTCAATTTTTCACGCTGAGTTCGAATTCGCTGTTGCAATTTGGCGGCGACCCTCCGTTCCCGAGATACCCCTGAAAAATTTGGAAGAATTGATCAACTTGGGTCAAAAAATGAATCTAGCTCAATTTTGACAACGGATTCGAATTCGTCTCGAAAAATTGACTAACTAGCACCAGCCCCGACGCCGTAGCTCTCCGAAAATTTTTTCGCCCCAAAAAATGCATGATGTATAGTATGGAGAAATTCTCAAAATTTGAGAAAATCAAAAATTTCGAATTAATGAGTGTTTCTTACTCAATTTTTCACGCTGAGTTCGAATTCGCTGTTGCAATTTGACGGCGACCCTCCGTTCCCGAGATACCCTCGAAAAATTTGGAAAAATTGATCAACTTGGGTCAAAAAATGAATCTAGCTCAATTTTGACAACGGATTCGAATTCGTCTCGAAAAATTGACTAACTAGCACCAGCCCCGACGCCGTAGCTCTCCGAAAATTTTTTCGCCCCAAAAAATGCATGATGTATAGTATGGAGAAATTCTCAAAATTTGAGAAAATCAAAAATTTCGAATTAATGAGTGTTTCTTACTCAATTTTTCACGCTGAGTTCGAATTCGTTGTTGCAACTTTGCGGCGACCCTCCGTTCCCGAGATACCCTCGAAAAATTTGGAAAAATTGATCAACTTGGGTCAAAAAATGAATCTAGCTCAATTTTGACAACGGATTCGAATTCGTCTCGAAAAATTGACTAACTAGCACCAGCCCCGACGCCGTAGCTCTCCGAAAATTTTTTCGCCCCAAAAAATGCATGATGTATAGTATGGAGAAATTCTCAAAATTTGAGAAAATCAAAAATTTCGAATTAATGAGTGTTTCTTACTCAATTTTTCACGCTGAGTTCGAATTCGCTGTTGCAATTTGACGGCGACCCTCCGTTCCCGAGATACCCTCGAAAAATTTGAAAAATTGATCAACTTGGGTCAAAAAATGAATCTAGCTCAATTTTGACAACGGATTCGAATTCGTCTCGAAAAATTGACTAACTAGCACCAGCCCCGACGCCGTAGCTCTCCGAAAATTTTTTCGCCCCAAAAAATGCATGATGTATAGTATGGAGAAATTCTCAAAATTTGAGAAAATCAAAAATTTCGAATTAATGAGTGTTTCTTACTCAATTTTTCACGCTGAGTTCGAATTCGCTGTTGCAATTTGGCGGCGACCCTCCGTTCCCGAGATACCCTCGAAAAAGTTGGAAAAATTGATCAACTTGGGTCAAAAAATGAATCTAGCTCAATTTTGACAACGGATTCGAATTCGTCTCGAAAAATTGACTAACTAGCACCAGCCCCGACGCCGTAGCTCTCCGAAAATTTTTTCGCCCCAAAAAATGCATGATGTATAGTATGGAGAAATTCTCAAAATTTGAGAAAATCAAAAATTTCGAATTAATGAGTGTTTCTTACTCAATTTTTCACGCTGAGTTCGAATTCGCTGTTGCAATTTGACGGCGACCCTCCGTTCCCGAGATACCCTCGAAAAATTTGGACAATTGATCAACTTGGGTCAAAAAATGAATCTAGCTCAATTTTGACAACGGATTCGAATTCGTCTCGAAAAATTGACTAACTAGCACCAGCCCCGACGCCGTAGCTCTCCGAAAATTTTTTCGCCCCAAAAAATGCATGATGTATAGTATGGAGAAATTCTCAAAATTTGAGAAAATCAAAAATTTCGAATTAATGAGTGTTTCTTACTCAATTTTTCACGCTGAGTTCGAATTCGCTGTTGCAATTTGGCGGCGACCCTCCGTTCCCGAGATACCCTCGAAAAAGTTGGAAAAATTGATCAACTTGGGTCAAAAAATGAATCTAGCTCAATTTTGACAACGGATTCGAATTCGTCTCGAAAAATTGACTAACTAGCACCAGCCCCGACGCCGTAGCTCTCCGAAAATTTTTTCGCCCCAAAAAATGCATGATGTATAGTATGGAGAAATTCTCAAAATTTGAGAAAATCAAAAATTTCGAATTAATGAGTGTTTCTTACTCAATTTTTCACGCTGAGTTCGAATTCGCTGTTGCAATTTGGCGGCGACCCTCCGTTCCCGAGATACCCTGAAAAATTTGAAAAATTGATCAACTTGGGTCAAAAAATGAATCTAGCTCAATTTTGACAACGGATTCGAATTCGTCTCGAAAAATTGACTAACTAGCACCAGCCCCGACGCCGTAGCTCTCCGAAAATTTTTTCGCCCCAAAAAATGCATGATGTATAGTATGGAGAAATTCTCAAAATTTGAGAAAATCAAAAATTTCGAATTCATGAGTGTTTCTTACTCAATTTTTCACGCTGAGTTCGAATTCGCTGTTGCAATTTGACGGCGACCCTCCGTTCCCGAGATACCCTCGAAAAAGTTGGAAAAATTGATCAACTTGGGTCAAAAAATGAATCTAGCTCAATTTTGACAACGGATTCGAATTCGTCTCGAAAAATTGACTAACTAGCACCAGCCCCGACGCCGTAGCTCTCCGAAAATTTTTTCGCCCCAAAAAATGCATGATGTATAGTATGGAGAAATTCTCAAAATTTGAGAAAATCAAAAATTTCGAATTAATGAGTGTTTCTTACTCAATTTTTCACGCTGAGTTCGAATTCGCTGTTGCAATTTGGCGGCGACCCTCCGTTCCCGAGATACCCTCGAAAAAGTTGGAAAAATTGATCAACTTGGGTCAAAAAATGAATCTAGCTCAATTTTGACAACGGATTCGAATTCGTCTCGAAAAATTGACTAACTAGCACCAGCCCCGACGCCGTAGCTCTCCGAAAATTTTTTCGCCCCAAAAAATGCATGATGTATAGTATGGAGAAATTCTCAAAATTTGAGAAAATCAAAAATTTCGAATTAATGAGTGTTTCTTACTCAATTTTTCACGCTGAGTTCGAATTCGTTGTTGCAACTTGGCGGCGACCCTCCGTTCCCGAGATACCCTCGAAAAAGTTGGAAGAATTGATCAACTTGGGTCAAAAAATGAATCTAGCTCAATTTTGACAACGGATTCGAATTCGTCTCGAAAAATTGACTAACTAGCACCAGCCCCGACGCCGTAGCTCTCCGAAAATTTTTTCGCCCCAAAAAATGCATGATGTATAGTATGGAGAAATTCTCAAAATTTGAGAAAATCAAAAATTTCGAATTATGAGTGTTTCTTACTCAATTTTTCACGCTGAGTTCGAATTCGCTGTTGCAATTTGACGGCGACCCTCCGTTCCCGAGATACCCTCGAAAAAGTTGGAAAAATTGATCAACTTGGGTCAAAAAATGAATCTAGCTCAATTTTGACAACGGATTCGAATTCGTCTCGAAAAATTGACTAACTAGCACCAGCCCCGACGCCGTAGCTCTCCGAAAATTTTTTCGCCCCAAAAAATGCATGATGTATAGTATGGAGAAATTCTCAAAATTTGAGAAAATCAAAAATTTCGAATTCATGAGTGTTTCTTACTCAATTTTTCACGCTGAGTTCGAATTCGTGTTGCAATTGGCGGCGACCCTCCGTTCCCGAGATACCCCGAAAAAGTTGGAAAATTGATCAACTTGGGTCAAAAAATGAATCTAGCTCAATTTTGACAACGGATTCGAATTCGTCTCGAAAAATTGACTAACTAGCACCAGCCCCGACGCCGTAGCTCTCCGAAAATTTTTTCGCCCCAAAAAATGCATGATGTATAGTATGGAGAAATTCTCAAAATTTGAGAAAATCAAAAATTTCGAATTAATGAGTGTTTCTTACTCAATTTTTCACGCTGAGTTCGAATTCGCTGTTGCAATTTGGCGGCGACCCTCCGTTCCCGAGATACCCTCGAAAAATTGGAAAAATTGATCAACTTGGGTCAAAAAATGAATCTAGCTCAATTTTGACAACGGATTCGAATTCGTCTCGAAAAATTGACTAACTAGCACCAGCCCCGACGCCGTAGCTCTCCGAAAATTTTTTCGCCCCAAAAAATGCATGATGTATAGTATGGAGAAATTCTCAAAATTTGAGAAAATCAAAAATTTCGAATTAATGAGTGTTTCTTACTCAATTTTTCACGCTGAGTTCGAATTCGCTGTTGCAATTTGACGGCGACCCTCCGTTCCCGAGATACCCTCGAAAAATTTGGAAAAATTGATCAACTTGGGTCAAAAAATGAATCTAGCTCAATTTTGACAACGGATTCGAATTCGTCTCGAAAAATTGACTAACTAGCACCAGCCCCGACGCCGTAGCTCTCCGAAAATTTTTTCGCCCCAAAAAATGCATGATGTATAGTATGGAGAAATTCTCAAAATTTGAGAAAATCAAAAATTTCGAATTAATGAGTGTTTCTTACTCAATTTTTCACGCTGAGTTCGAATTCGCTGTTGCAACTTGGCGGCGACCCTCCGTTCCCGAGATACCCTGAAAAAGTTGGAAAAATTGATCAACTTGGGTCAAAAAATGAATCTAGCTCAATTTTGACAACGGATTCGAATTCGTCTCGAAAAATTGACTAACTAGCACCAGCCCCGACGCCGTAGCTCTCCGAAAATTTTTTCGCCCCAAAAAATGCATGATGTATAGTATGGAGAAATTCTCAAAATTTGAGAAAATCAAAAATTTCGAATTAATGAGTGTTTCTTACTCAATTTTTCACGCTGAGTTCGAATTCGCTGTTGCAATTTGGCGGCGACCCTCCGTTCCCGAGATACCCTGAAAAAGTTGGAAAAATTGATCAACTTGGGTCAAAAAATGAATCTAGCTCAATTTTGACAACGGATTCGAATTCGTCTCGAAAAATTGACTAACTAGCACCAGCCCCGACGCCGTAGCTCTCCGAAAATTTTTTCGCCCCAAAAAATGCATGATGTATAGTATGGAGAAATTCTCAAAATTTGAGAAAATCAAAAATTTCGAATTAATGAGTGTTTCTTACTCAATTTTTCACGCTGAGTTCGAATTCGCTGTTGCAATTTGACGGCGACCCTCCGTTCCCGAGATACCCTCGAAAAAGTTGGAAAAATTGATCAACTTGGGTCAAAAAATGAATCTAGCTCAATTTTGACAACGGATTCGAATTCGTCTCGAAAAATTGACTAACTAGCACCAGCCCCGACGCCGTAGCTCTCCGAAAATTTTTTCGCCCCAAAAAATGCATGATGTATAGTATGGAGAAATTCTCAAAATTTGAGAAAATCAAAAATTTCGAATTAATGAGTGTTTCTTACTCAATTTTTCACGCTGAGTTCGAATTCGCTGTTGCAATTTGACGGCGACCCTCCGTTCCCGAGATACCCTCGAAAAATTTGGAAAAATTGATCAACTTGGGTCAAAAAATGAATCTAGCTCAATTTTGACAACGGATTCGAATTCGTCTCGAAAAATTGACTAACTAGCACCAGCCCCGACGCCGTAGCTCTCCGAAAATTTTTTCGCCCCAAAAAATGCATGATGTATAGTATGGAGAAATTCTCAAAATTTGAGAAAATCAAAAATTTCGAATTAATGAGTGTTTCTTACTCAATTTTTCACGCTGAGTTCGAATTCGTTGTTGCAATTTGGCGGCGACCCTCCGTTCCCGAGATACCCCTGAAAAAGTTGGAAGAATTGATCAATTTGGGTCAAAAAATGACTCTAGCTCAATTTTGACAACGGATTCGAATTCGTCTCGAAAAATTGACTAACTAGCACCAGCCCCGACGCCGTAGCTCTCCGAAAATTTTTTCGCCCCAAAAAATGCATGATGTATAGTATGGAGAAATTCTCAAAATTTGAGAAAATCAAAAATTTCGAATTCATGAGTGTTTCTTACTCAATTTTTCACGCTGAGTTCGAATTCGCTGTTGCAATTTGGCGGCGACCCTCGAGATACCGAAAAAGTTGGAAAATTGATCAACTTGGGTCAAAAAATGAATCTAGCTCAATTTTGACAACGGATTCGAATTCGTCTCGAAAAATTGACTAACTAGCACCAGCCCCGACGCCGTAGCTCTCCGAAAATTTTTTCGCCCCAAAAAATGCATGATGTATAGTATGGAGAAATTCTCAAAATTTGAGAAAATCAAAAATTTCGAATTAATGAGTGTTTCTTACTCAATTTTTCACGCTGAGTTCGAATTCGTTGTTGCAACTTGGCGGCGACCCTCCGTTCCCGAGATACCCTGAAAAATTGGAAAATTGATCAATTTGGGTCAAAAAATGACTCTAGCTCAATTTTGAAACGGATTCGAATTCGTCTCGAAAAATTGACTAACTAGCACCAGCCCCGACGCCGTAGCTCTCCGAAAATTTTTTCGCCCCAAAAAATGCATGATGTATAGTATGGAGAAATTCTCAAAATTTGAGAAAATCAAAAATTTCGAATTAATGAGTGTTTCTTACTCAATTTTTCACGCTGAGTTCGAATTCGCTGTTGCAATTTGACGGCGACCCTCCGTTCCCGAGATACCCCTCGAAAAATTTGGAAAAATTGATCAACTTGGGTCAAAAAATGAATCTAGCTCAATTTTGACAACGGATTCGAATTCGTCTCGAAAAATTGACTAACTAGCACCAGCCCCGACGCCGTAGCTCTCCGAAAATTTTTTCGCCCCAAAAAATGCATGATGTATAGTATGGAGAAATTCTCAAAATTTGAGAAAATCAAAAATTTCGAATTAATGAGTGTTTCTTACTCAATTTTTCACGCTGAGTTCGAATTCGCTGTTGCAATTTGACGGCGACCCTCCGTTCCCGAGATACCCTCGAAAAATTTGGAAAAATTGATCAACTTGGGTCAAAAAATGAATCTAGCTCAATTTTGACAACGGATTCGAATTCGTCTCGAAAAATTGACTAACTAGCACCAGCCCCGACGCCGTAGCTCTCCGAAAATTTTTTCGCCCCAAAAAATGCATGATGTATAGTATGGAGAAATTCTCAAAATTTGAGAAAATCAAAAATTTCGAATTAATGAGTGTTTCTTACTCAATTTTTCACGCTGAGTTCGAATTCGCTGTTGCAATTTGACGGCGACCCTCCGTTCCCGAGATACCCCTGAAAAAGTTGGAAGAATTGATCAACTTGGGTCAAAAAATGAATCTAGCTCAATTTTGACAACGGATTCGAATTCGTCTCGAAAAATTGACTAACTAGCACCAGCCCCGACGCCGTAGCTCTCCGAAAATTTTTTCGCCCCAAAAAATGCATGATGTATAGTATGGAGAAATTCTCAAAATTTGAGAAAATCAAAAATTTCGAATTAATGAGTGTTTCTTACTCAATTTTTCACGCTGAGTTCGAATTCGCTGTTGCAATTTGGCGGCGACCCTCCGTTCCCGAGATACCCTGAAAAAGTTGGAAAAATTGATCAACTTGGGTCAAAAAATGAATCTAGCTCAATTTTGACAACGGATTCGAATTCGTCTCGAAAAATTGACTAACTAGCACCAGCCCCGACGCCGTAGCTCTCCGAAAATTTTTTCGCCCCAAAAAATGCATGATGTATAGTATGGAGAAATTCTCAAAATTTGAGAAAATCAAAAATTTCGAATTAATGAGTGTTTCTTACTCAATTTTTCACGCTGAGTTCGAATTCGCTGTTGCAATTTGGCGGCGACCCTCCGTTCCCGAGATACCCTGAAAAATTTGGAAAAATTGATCAACTTGGGTCAAAAAATGAATCTAGCTCAATTTTGACAACGGATTCGAATTCGTCTCGAAAAATTGACTAACTAGCACCAGCCCCGACGCCGTAGCTCTCCGAAAATTTTTTCGCCCCAAAAAATGCATGATGTATAGTATGGAGAAATTCTCAAAATTTGAGAAAATCAAAAATTTCGAATTAATGAGTGTTTCTTACTCAATTTTTCACGCTGAGTTCGAATTCGCTGTTGCAATTTGACGGCGACCCTCCGTTCCCGAGATACCCTCGAAAAAGTTGGAAAAATTGATCAACTTGGGTCAAAAAATGAATCTAGCTCAATTTTGACAACGGATTCGAATTCGTCTCGAAAAATTGACTAACTAGCACCAGCCCCGACGCCGTAGCTCTCCGAAAATTTTTTCGCCCCAAAAAATGCATGATGTATAGTATGGAGAAATTCTCAAAATTTGAGAAAATCAAAAATTTCGAATTAATGAGTGTTTCTTACTCAATTTTTCACGCTGAGTTCGAATTCGCTGTTGCAATTTGGCGGCGACCCTCCGTTCCCGAGATACCCCTGAAAAAGTTGGAAAAATTGATCAACTTGGGTCAAAAAATGAATCTAGCTCAATTTTGACAACGGATTCGAATTCGTCTCGAAAAATTGACTAACTAGCACCAGCCCCGACGCCGTAGCTCTCCGAAAATTTTTTCGCCCCAAAAAATGCATGATGTATAGTATGGAGAAATTCTCAAAATTTGAGAAAATCAAAAATTTCGAATTAATGAGTGTTTCTTACTCAATTTTTCACGCTGAGTTCGAATTCGCTGTTGCAATTTGCGGCGACCCTCCGTTCCCGAGATACCCCTGAAAAAGTTGGAAAAATTGATCAACTTGGGTCAAAAAATGAATCTAGCTCAATTTTGACAACGGATTCGAATTCGTCTCGAAAAATTGACTAACTAGCACCAGCCCCGACGCCGTAGCTCTCCGAAAATTTTTTCGCCCCAAAAAATGCATGATGTATAGTATGGAGAAATTCTCAAAATTTGAGAAAATCAAAAATTTCGAATTAATGAGTGTTTCTTACTCAATTTTTCACGCTGAGTTCGAATTCGCTGTTGCAATTTGACGGCGACCCTCCGTTCCCGAGATACCCTCGAAAAATTTGGAAAAATTGATCAACTTGGGTCAAAAAATGAATCTAGCTCAATTTTGACAACGGATTCGAATTCGTCTCGAAAAATTGACTAACTAGCACCAGCCCCGACGCCGTAGCTCTCCGAAAATTTTTTCGCCCCAAAAAATGCATGATGTATAGTATGGAGAAATTCTCAAAATTTGAGAAAATCAAAAATTTCGAATTAATGAGTGTTTCTTACTCAATTTTTCACGCTGAGTTCGAATTCGCTGTTGCAATTTGACGGCGACCCTCCGTTCCCGAGATACCCTCGAAAAATTTGGAAAAATTGATCAACTTGGGTCAAAAAATGAATCTAGCTCAATTTTGACAACGGATTCGAATTCGTCTCGAAAAATTGACTAACTAGCACCAGCCCCGACGCCGTAGCTCTCCGAAAATTTTTTCGCCCCAAAAAATGCATGATGTATAGTATGGAGAAATTCTCAAAATTTGAGAAAATCAAAAATTTCGAATTAATGAGTGTTTCTTACTCAATTTTTCACGCTGAGTTCGAATTCGCTGTTGCAATTTGACGGCGACCCTCCGTTCCCGAGATACCCTCGAAAAATTTGGAAAAATTGATCAACTTGGGTCAAAAAATGAATCTAGCTCAATTTTGACAACGGATTCGAATTCGTCTCGAAAAATTGACTAACTAGCACCAGCCCCGACGCCGTAGCTCTCCGAAAATTTTTTCGCCCCAAAAAATGCATGATGTATAGTATGGAGAAATTCTCAAAATTTGAGAAAATCAAAAATTTCGAATTAATGAGTGTTTCTTACTCAATTTTTCACGCTGAGTTCGAATTCGCTGTTGCAATTTGACGGCGACCCTCCGTTCCCGAGATACCCTCGAAAAATTTGGAAAAATTGATCAACTTGGGTCAAAAAATGAATCTAGCTCAATTTTGACAACGGATTCGAATTCGTCTCGAAAAATTGACTAACTAGCACCAGCCCCGAGCCGTAGCTCTCCGAAAATTTTTTCGCCCCAAAAAATGCATGATGTATAGTATGGAGAAATTCTCAAAATTTGAGAAAATCAAAAATTTCGAATTAATGAGTGTTTCTTACTCAATTTTTCACGCTGAGTTCGAATTCGTTGTTGCAATTTGGCGGCGACCCTCCGTTCCCGAGATACCCCTGAAAAAGTTGGAAAAATTGATCAACTTGGGTCAAAAAATGAATCTAGCTCAATTTTGACAACGGATTCGAATTCGTCTCGAAAAATTGACTAACTAGCACCAGCCCCGACGCCGTAGCTCTCCGAAAATTTTTTCGCCCCAAAAAATGCATGATGTATAGTATGGAGAAATTCTCAAAATTTGAGAAAATCAAAAATTTCGAATTAATGAGTGTTTCTTACTCAATTTTTCACGCTGAGTTCGAATTCGCTGTTGCAATTTGACGGCGACCCTCCGTTCCCGAGATACCCTCGAAAAATTTGGAAAAATTGATCAACTTGGGTCAAAAAATGAATCTAGCTCAATTTTGACAACGGATTCGAATTCGTCTCGAAAAATTGACTAACTAGCACCAGCCCCGACGCCGTAGCTCTCCGAAAATTTTTTCGCCCCAAAAAATGCATGATGTATAGTATGGAGAAATTCTCAAAATTTGAGAAAATCAAAAATTTCGAATTAATGAGTGTTTCTTACTCAATTTTTCACGCTGAGTTCGAATTCGCTGTTGCAATTTGACGGCGACCCTCCGTTCCCGAGATACCCTCGAAAAATTTGGAAAAATTGATCAACTTGGGTCAAAAAATGAATCTAGCTCAATTTTGACAACGGATTCGAATTCGTCTCGAAAAATTGACTAACTAGCACCAGCCCCGACGCCGTAGCTCTCCGAAAATTTTTTCGCCCCAAAAAATGCATGATGTATAGTATGGAGAAATTCTCAAAATTTGAGAAAATCAAAAATTTCGAATTAATGAGTGTTTCTTACTCAATTTTTCACGCTGAGTTCGAATTCGCTGTTGCAATTTGACGGCGACCCTCCGTTCCCGAGATACCCTCGAAAAATTTGGAAAAATTGATCAACTTGGGTCAAAAAATGAATCTAGCTCAATTTTGACAACGGATTCGAATTCGTCTCGAAAAATTGACTAACTAGCACCAGCCCCGACGCCGTAGCTCTCCGAAAATTTTTTCGCCCCAAAAAATGCATGATGTATAGTATGGAGAAATTCTCAAAATTTGAGAAAATCAAAAATTTCGAATTAATGAGTGTTTCTTACTCAATTTTTCACGCTGAGTTCGAATTCGTTGTTGCAATTTGGCGGCGACCCTCCGTTCCCGAGATACCCTCGAAAAAGTTGGAAAAATTGATCAATTTGGGTCAAAAAATGACTCTAGCTCAATTTTGACAACGGATTCGAATTCGTCTCGAAAAATTGACTAACTAGCACCAGCCCCGAGGCCGTAGCTCTCCGAAAATTTTTTCGCCCCAAAAAATGCATGATGTATAGTATGGAGAAATTCTCAAAATTTGAGAAAATCAAAAATTTCGAATTCATGAGTGTTTCTTACTCAATTTTTCACGCTGAGTTCGAATTCGCTGTTGCAATTTGCGGCGACCCTCGAGATACCCCGAAAAAGTTGGAAAAATTGATCAACTTGGGTCAAAAAATGAATCTAGCTCAATTTTGACAACGGATTCGAATTCGTCTCGAAAAATTGACTAACTAGCACCAGCCCCGACGCCGTAGCTCTCCGAAAATTTTTTCGCCCCAAAAAATGCATGATGTATAGTATGGAGAAATTCTCAAAATTTGAGAAAATCAAAAATTTCGAATTAATGAGTGTTTCTTACTCAATTTTTCACGCTGAGTTCGAATTCGTTGTTGCAATTTGACGGCGACCCTCCGTTCCCGAGATACCCCTGAAAAAGTTGGAAAAATTGATCAACTTGGGTCAAAAAATGAATCTAGCTCAATTTTGACAACGGATTCGAATTCGTCTCGAAAAATTGACTAACTAGCACCAGCCCCGACGCCGTAGCTCTCCGAAAATTTTTTCGCCCCAAAAAATGCATGATGTATAGTATGGAGAAATTCTCAAAATTTGAGAAAATCAAAAATTTCGAATTAATGAGTGTTTCTTACTCAATTTTTCACGCTGAGTTCGAATTCGCTGTTGCAATTTGACGGCGACCCTCCGTTCCCGAGATACCCTCGAAAAATTTGGAAAAATTGATCAACTTGGGTCAAAAAATGAATCTAGCTCAATTTTGACAACGGATTCGAATTCGTCTCGAAAAATTGACTAACTAGCACCAGCCCCGACGCCGTAGCTCTCCGAAAATTTTTTCGCCCCAAAAAATGCATGATGTATAGTATGGAGAAATTCTCAAAATTTGAGAAAATCAAAAATTTCGAATTAATGAGTGTTTCTTACTCAATTTTTCACGCTGAGTTCGAATTCGCTGTTGCAATTTGACGGCGACCCTCCGTTCCCGAGATACCCTCGAAAAATTTGGAAAAATTGATCAACTTGGGTCAAAAAATGAATCTAGCTCAATTTTGACAACGGATTCGAATTCGTCTCGAAAAATTGACTAACTAGCACCAGCCCCGACGCCGTAGCTCTCCGAAAATTTTTTCGCCCCAAAAAATGCATGATGTATAGTATGGAGAAATTCTCAAAATTTGAGAAAATCAAAAATTTCGAATTAATGAGTGTTTCTTACTCAATTTTTCACGCTGAGTTCGAATTCGCTGTTGCAATTTGGCGGCGACCCTCCGTTCCCGAGATACCCCTGAAAAAGTTGGAAAAATTGATCAATTGGGTCAAAAAATGAATCTAGCTCAATTTTGACAACGGATTCGAATTCGTCTCGAAAAATTGACTAACTAGCACCAGCCCCGACGCCGTAGCTCTCCGAAAATTTTTTCGCCCCAAAAAATGCATGATGTATAGTATGGAGAAATTCTCAAAATTTGAGAAAATCAAAAATTTCGAATTAATGAGTGTTTCTTACTCAATTTTTCACGCTGAGTTCGAATTCGCTGTTGCAACTTGGCGGCGACCCTCCGTTCCCGAGATACCCTGAAAAAGTTGGAAGAATTGATCAACTTGGGTCAAAAAATGAATCTAGCTCAATTTTGACAACGGATTCGAATTCGTCTCGAAAAATTGACTAACTAGCACCAGCCCCGACGCCGTAGCTCTCCGAAAATTTTTTCGCCCCAAAAAATGCATGATGTATAGTATGGAGAAATTCTCAAAATTTGAGAAAATCAAAAATTTCGAATTAATGAGTGTTTCTTACTCAATTTTTCACGCTGAGTTCGAATTCGCTGTTGCAATTTGGCGGCGACCCTCCGTTCCCGAGATACCCCGAAAAAGTTGGAAAAATTGATCAACTTGGGTCAAAAAATGAATCTAGCTCAATTTTGACAACGGATTCGAATTCGTCTCGAAAAATTGACTAACTAGCACCAGCCCCGACGCCGTAGCTCTCCGAAAATTTTTTCGCCCCAAAAAATGCATGATGTATAGTATGGAGAAATTCTCAAAATTTGAGAAAATCAAAAATTTCGAATTAATGAGTGTTTCTTACTCAATTTTTCACGCTGAGTTCGAATTCGCTGTTGCAATTTGACGGCGACCCTCCGTTCCCGAGATACCCTCGAAAAATTTGGAAAAATTGATCAACTTGGGTCAAAAAATGAATCTAGCTCAATTTTGACAACGGATTCGAATTCGTCTCGAAAAATTGACTAACTAGCACCAGCCCCGACGCCGTAGCTCTCCGAAAATTTTTTCGCCCCAAAAAATGCATGATGTATAGTATGGAGAAATTCTCAAAATTTGAGAAAATCAAAAATTTCGAATTAATGAGTGTTTCTTACTCAATTTTTCACGCTGAGTTCGAATTCGCTGTTGCAATTTGACGGCGACCCTCCGTTCCCGAGATACCCTCGAAAAATTTGGAAAAATTGATCAACTTGGGTCAAAAAATGAATCTAGCTCAATTTTGACAACGGATTCGAATTCGTCTCGAAAAATTGACTAACTAGCACCAGCCCCGACGCCGTAGCTCTCCGAAAATTTTTTCGCCCCAAAAAATGCATGATGTATAGTATGGAGAAATTCTCAAAATTTGAGAAAATCAAAAATTTCGAATTAATGAGTGTTTCTTACTCAATTTTTCACGCTGAGTTCGAATTCGCTGTTGCAATTTGACGGCGACCCTCCGTTCCCGAGATACCCTCGAAAAATTTGGAAAAATTGATCAACTTGGGTCAAAAAATGAATCTAGCTCAATTTTGACAACGGATTCGAATTCGTCTCGAAAAATTGACTAACTAGCACCAGCCCCGACGCCGTAGCTCTCCGAAAATTTTTTCGCCCCAAAAAATGCATGATGTATAGTATGGAGAAATTCTCAAAATTTGAGAAAATCAAAAATTTCGAATTAATGAGTGTTTCTTACTCAATTTTTCACGCTGAGTTCGAATTCGCTGTTGCAATTTGACGGCGACCCTCCGTTCCCGAGATACCCTCGAAAAATTTGGAAAAATTGATCAACTTGGGTCAAAAAATGAATCTAGCTCAATTTTGACAACGGATTCGAATTCGTCTCGAAAAATTGACTAACTAGCACCAGCCCCGACGCCGTAGCTCTCCGAAAATTTTTTCGCCCCAAAAAATGCATGATGTATAGTATGGAGAAATTCTCAAAATTTGAGAAAATCAAAAATTTCGAATTAATGAGTGTTTCTTACTCAATTTTTCACGCTGAGTTCGAATTCGCTGTTGCAATTTGGCGGCGACCCTCCGTTCCCGAGATACCCCTGAAAAAGTTGGAAGAATTGATCAACTTGGGTCAAAAAATGAATCTAGCTCAATTTTGACAACGGATTCGAATTCGTCTCGAAAAATTGACTAACTAGCACCAGCCCCGACGCCGTAGCTCTCCGAAAATTTTTTCGCCCCAAAAAATGCATGATGTATAGTATGGAGAAATTCTCAAAATTTGAGAAAATCAAAAATTTCGAATTAATGAGTGTTTCTTACTCAATTTTTCACGCTGAGTTCGAATTCGCTGTTGCAATTTGGCGGCGACCCTCCGTTCCCGAGATACCCTCGAAAAAGTTGGAAGAATTGATCAATTTGGGTCAAAAAATGAATCTAGCTCAATTTTGACAACGGATTCGAATTCGTCTCGAAAAATTGACTAACTAGCACCAGCCCCGACGCCGTAGCTCTCCGAAAATTTTTTCGCCCCAAAAAATGCATGATGTATAGTATGGAGAAATTCTCAAAATTTGAGAAAATCAAAAATTTCGAATTAATGAGTGTTTCTTACTCAATTTTTCACGCTGAGTTCGAATTCGCTGTTGCAATTTGGCGGCGACCCTCCGTTCCCGAGATACCCTGAAAAAGTTGGAAAAATTGATCAACTTGGGTCAAAAAATGAATCTAGCTCAATTTTGACAACGGATTCGAATTCGTCTCGAAAAATTGACTAACTAGCACCAGCCCCGACGCCGTAGCTCTCCGAAAATTTTTTCGCCCCAAAAAATGCATGATGTATAGTATGGAGAAATTCTCAAAATTTGAGAAAATCAAAAATTTCGAATTAATGAGTGTTTCTTACTCAATTTTTCACGCTGAGTTCGAATTCGCTGTTGCAATTTGACGGCGACCCTCCGTTCCCGAGATACCCTCGAAAAATTTGGAAAAATTGATCAACTTGGGTCAAAAAATGAATCTAGCTCAATTTTGACAACGGATTCGAATTCGTCTCGAAAAATTGACTAACTAGCACCAGCCCCGACGCCGTAGCTCTCCGAAAATTTTTTCGCCCCAAAAAATGCATGATGTATAGTATGGAGAAATTCTCAAAATTTGAGAAAATCAAAAATTTCGAATTAATGAGTGTTTCTTACTCAATTTTTCACGCTGAGTTCGAATTCGCTGTTGCAATTTGGCGGCGACCCTCCGTTCCCGAGATACCCTGAAAAAGTTGGAAAAATTGATCAATTGGGTCAAAAAATGAATCTAGCTCAATTTTGACAACGGATTCGAATTCGTCTCGAAAAATTGACTAACTAGCACCAGCCCCGACGCCGTAGCTCTCCGAAAATTTTTTCGCCCCAAAAAATGCATGATGTATAGTATGGAGAAATTCTCAAAATTTGAGAAAATCAAAAATTTCGAATTAATGAGTGTTTCTTACTCAATTTTTCACGCTGAGTTCGAATTCGCTGTTGCAATTTGGCGGCGACCCTCCGTTCCCGAGATACCCTGAAAAAGTTGGAAAATTGATCAACTTGGGTCAAAAAATGAATCTAGCTCAATTTTGACAACGGATTCGAATTCGTCTCGAAAAATTGACTAACTAGCACCAGCCCCGACGCCGTAGCTCTCCGAAAATTTTTTCGCCCCAAAAAATGCATGATGTATAGTATGGAGAAATTCTCAAAATTTGAGAAAATCAAAAATTTCGAATTAATGAGTGTTTCTTACTCAATTTTTCACGCTGAGTTCGAATTCGCTGTTGCAATTTGACGGCGACCCTCCGTTCCCGAGATACCCTCGAAAAATTTGGAAAAATTGATCAACTTGGGTCAAAAAATGAATCTAGCTCAATTTTGACAACGGATTCGAATTCGTCTCGAAAAATTGACTAACTAGCACCAGCCCCGACGCCGTAGCTCTCCGAAAATTTTTTCGCCCCAAAAAATGCATGATGTATAGTATGGAGAAATTCTCAAAATTTGAGAAAATCAAAAATTTCGAATTAATGAGTGTTTCTTACTCAATTTTTCACGCTGAGTTCGAATTCGTTGTTGCAACTTGGCGGCGACCCTCCGTTCCCGAGATACCCTGAAAAAGTTGGAAGAATTGATCAATTGGGTCAAAAATGAATCTAGCTCAATTTTGACAACGGATTCGAATTCGTCTCGAAAAATTGATTAATTAGCACCAGCCCCGAGGCCGTAGCTCTCCGAAAATTTTTTCGCCCCAAAAAATGCATGATGTATAGTATGGAGAAATTTTCAAAATTTGAGAAAATCAAAAATTTCGAATTAATGAGTGTTTCTTACTCAATTTTTCACGCTGAGTTCGAATTCGTTGTTGCAATTTGGCGGCGACCCTCCGTTCCCGAGATACCCTGAAAAAGTTGGAAAATTGATCAACTTGGGTCAAAAAATGAATCTAGCTCAATTTTGACAACGGATTCGAATTCGTCTCGAAAAATTGACTAACTAGCACCAGCCCCGACGCCGTAGCTCTCCGAAAATTTTTTCGCCCCAAAAAATGCATGATGTATAGTATGGAGAAATTCTCAAAATTTGAGAAAATCAAAAATTTCGAATTAATGAGTGTTTCTTACTCAATTTTTCACGCTGAGTTCGAATTCGCTGTTGCAATTTGACGGCGACCCTCCGTTCCCGAGATACCCTCGAAAAATTTGGAAAAATTGATCAACTTGGGTCAAAAAATGAATCTAGCTCAATTTTGACAACGGATTCGAATTCGTCTCGAAAAATTGACTAACTAGCACCAGCCCCGACGCCGTAGCTCTCCGAAAATTTTTTCGCCCCAAAAAATGCATGATGTATAGTATGGAGAAATTCTCAAAATTTGAGAAAATCAAAAATTTCGAATTAATGAGTGTTTCTTACTCAATTTTTCACGCTGAGTTCGAATTCGCTGTTGCAATTTGACGGCGACCCTCCGTTCCCGAGATACCCTCGAAAAATTTGGAAAAATTGATCAACTTGGGTCAAAAAATGAATCTAGCTCAATTTTGACAACGGATTCGAATTCGTCTCGAAAAATTGACTAACTAGCACCAGCCCCGACGCCGTAGCTCTCCGAAAATTTTTTCGCCCCAAAAAATGCATGATGTATAGTATGGAGAAATTCTCAAAATTTGAGAAAATCAAAAATTTCGAATTAATGAGTGTTTCTTACTCAATTTTTCACGCTGAGTTCGAATTCGCTGTTGCAATTTGACGGCGACCCTCCGTTCCCGAGATACCCTCGAAAAATTTGGAAAAATTGATCAACTTGGGTCAAAAAATGAATCTAGCTCAATTTTGACAACGGATTCGAATTCGTCTCGAAAAATTGACTAACTAGCACCAGCCCCGACGCCGTAGCTCTCCGAAAATTTTTTCGCCCCAAAAAATGCATGATGTATAGTATGGAGAAATTCTCAAAATTTGAGAAAATCAAAAATTTCGAATTAATGAGTGTTTCTTACTCAATTTTTCACGCTGAGTTCGAATTCGCTGTTGCAATTTGACGGCGACCCTCCGTTCCCGAGATACCCTCGAAAAATTTGGAAAAATTGATCAACTTGGGTCAAAAAATGAATCTAGCTCAATTTTGACAACGGATTCGAATTCGTCTCGAAAAATTGACTAACTAGCACCAGCCCCGACGCCGTAGCTCTCCGAAAATTTTTTCGCCCCAAAAAATGCATGATGTATAGTATGGAGAAATTCTCAAAATTTGAGAAAATCAAAAATTTCGAATTCATGAGTGTTTCTTACTCAATTTTTCACGCTGAGTTCGAATTCGCTGTTGCAATTTGACGGCGACCCTCCGTTCCCGAGATACCCTCGAAAAATTTGGAAAAATTGATCAACTTGGGTCAAAAAATGAATCTAGCTCAATTTTGACAACGGATTCGAATTCGTCTCGAAAAATTGACTAACTAGCACCAGCCCCGACGCCGTAGCTCTCCGAAAATTTTTTCGCCCCAAAAAATGCATGATGTATAGTATGGAGAAATTCTCAAAATTTGAGAAAATCAAAAATTTCGAATTAATGAGTGTTTCTTACTCAATTTTTCACGCTGAGTTCGAATTCGCTGTTGCAATTTGACGGCGACCCTCCGTTCCCGAGATACCCTCGAAAAATTTGGAAAAATTGATCAACTTGGGTCAAAAAATGAATCTAGCTCAATTTTGACAACGGATTCGAATTCGTCTCGAAAAATTGACTAACTAGCACCAGCCCCGACGCCGTAGCTCTCCGAAAATTTTTTCGCCCCAAAAAATGCATGATGTATAGTATGGAGAAATTCTCAAAATTTGAGAAAATCAAAAATTTCGAATTAATGAGTGTTTCTTACTCAATTTTTCACGCTGAGTTCGAATTCGTTGTTGCAATTTGGCGGCGACCCTCCGTTCCCGAGATACCCTGAAAAAGTTGGAAAAATTGATCAACTTGGGTCAAAAAATGAATCTAGCTCAATTTTGACAACGGATTCGAATTCGTCTCGAAAAATTGACTAACTAGCACCAGCCCCGACGCCGTAGCTCTCCGAAAATTTTTTCGCCCCAAAAAATGCATGATGTATAGTATGGAGAAATTCTCAAAATTTGAGAAAATCAAAAATTTCGAATTAATGAGTGTTTCTTACTCAATTTTTCACGCTGAGTTCGAATTCGCTGTTGCAATTTGACGGCGACCCTCCGTTCCCGAGATACCCTCGAAAAATTTGGAAAAATTGATCAACTTGGGTCAAAAAATGAATCTAGCTCAATTTTGACAACGGATTCGAATTCGTCTCGAAAAATTGACTAACTAGCACCAGCCCCGACGCCGTAGCTCTCCGAAAATTTTTTCGCCCCAAAAAATGCATGATGTATAGTATGGAGAAATTCTCAAAATTTGAGAAAATCAAAAATTTCGAATTAATGAGTGTTTCTTACTCAATTTTTCACGCTGAGTTCGAATTCGCTGTTGCAATTTGGCGGCGACCCTCCGTTCCCGAGATACCCTCGAAAAATTTGGAAAAATTGATCAACTTGGGTCAAAAAATGAATCTAGCTCAATTTTGACAACGGATTCGAATTCGTCTCGAAAAATTGACTAACTAGCACCAGCCCCGACGCCGTAGCTCTCCGAAAATTTTTTCGCCCCAAAAAATGCATGATGTATAGTATGGAGAAATTCTCAAAATTTGAGAAAATCAAAAATTTCGAATTAATGAGTGTTTCTTACTCAATTTTTCACGCTGAGTTCGAATTCGCTGTTGCAATTTGACGGCGACCCTCCGTTCCCGAGATACCCTCGAAAAATTTGGAAAAATTGATCAACTTGGGTCAAAAAATGAATCTAGCTCAATTTTGACAACGGATTCGAATTCGTCTCGAAAAATTGACTAACTAGCACCAGCCCCGACGCCGTAGCTCTCCGAAAATTTTTTCGCCCCAAAAAATGCATGATGTATAGTATGGAGAAATTCTCAAAATTTGAGAAAATCAAAAATTTCGAATTAATGAGTGTTTCTTACTCAATTTTTCACGCTGAGTTCGAATTCGTTGTTGCAATTTGGCGGCGACCCTCCGTTCCCGAGATACCCTGAAAAAGTTGGAAGAATTGATCAATTTGGGTCAAAAAATGACTCTAGCTCAATTTTGACAACGGATTCGAATTCGTCTCGAAAAATTGACTAACTAGCACCAGCCCCGACGCCGTAGCTCTCCGAAAATTTTTTCGCCCCAAAAAATGCATGATGTATAGTATGGAGAAATTCTCAAAATTTGAGAAAATCAAAAATTTCGAATTAATGAGTGTTTCTTACTCAATTTTTCACGCTGAGTTCGAATTCGCTGTTGCAATTTGGCGGCGACCCTCCGTTCCCGAAAAAGTTGGAAAAATTGATCAATTTGGGTCAAAAAATGAATCTAGCTCAATTTTGACAACGGATTCGAATTCGTCTCGAAAAATTGACTAACTAGCACCAGCCCCGACGCCGTAGCTCTCCGAAAATTTTTTCGCCCCAAAAAATGCATGATGTATAGTATGGAGAAATTCTCAAAATTTGAGAAAATCAAAAATTTCGAATTAATGAGTGTTTCTTACTCAATTTTTCACGCTGAGTTCGAATTCGTTGTTGCAATTTGGCGGCGACCCTCCGTTCCCGAGATACCCCTGAAAAAGTTGGAAGAATTGATCAACTTGGGTCAAAAAATGACTCTAGCTCAATTTTGACAACGGATTCGAATTCGTCTCGAAAAATTGACTAACTAGCACCAGCCCCGACGCCGTAGCTCTCCGAAAATTTTTTCGCCCCAAAAAATGCATGATGTATAGTATGGAGAAATTCTCAAAATTTGAGAAAATCAAAAATTTCGAATTAATGAGTGTTTCTTACTCAATTTTTCACGCTGAGTTCGAATTCGCTGTTGCAATTTGACGGCGACCCTCCGTTCCCGAGATACCCTCGAAAAATTTGGAAAAATTGATCAACTTGGGTCAAAAAATGAATCTAGCTCAATTTTGACAACGGATTCGAATTCGTCTCGAAAAATTGACTAACTAGCACCAGCCCCGACGCCGTAGCTCTCCGAAAATTTTTTCGCCCCAAAAAATGCATGATGTATAGTATGGAGAAATTCTCAAAATTTGAGAAAATCAAAAATTTCGAATTAATGAGTGTTTCTTACTCAATTTTTCACGCTGAGTTCGAATTCGCTGTTGCAATTTGACGGCGACCCTCCGTTCCCGAGATACCCTCGAAAAATTTGGAAAAATTGATCAACTTGGGTCAAAAAATGAATCTAGCTCAATTTTGACAACGGATTCGAATTCGTCTCGAAAAATTGACTAACTAGCACCAGCCCCGACGCCGTAGCTCTCCGAAAATTTTTTCGCCCCAAAAAATGCATGATGTATAGTATGGAGAAATTCTCAAAATTTGAGAAAATCAAAAATTTCGAATTAATGAGTGTTTCTTACTCAATTTTTCACGCTGAGTTCGAATTCGCTGTTGCAATTTGACGGCGACCCTCCGTTCCCGAGATACCCTCGAAAAATTTGGAAAAATTGATCAACTTGGGTCAAAAAATGAATCTAGCTCAATTTTGACAACGGATTCGAATTCGTCTCGAAAAATTGACTAACTAGCACCAGCCCCGACGCCGTAGCTCTCCGAAAATTTTTTCGCCCCAAAAAATGCATGATGTATAGTATGGAGAAATTCTCAAAATTTGAGAAAATCAAAAATTTCGAATTAATGAGTGTTTCTTACTCAATTTTTCACGCTGAGTTCGAATTCGCTGTTGCAATTTGACGGCGACCCTCCGTTCCCGAGATACCCTCGAAAAATTTGGAAAAATTGATCAACTTGGGTCAAAAAATGAATCTAGCTCAATTTTGACAACGGATTCGAATTCGTCTCGAAAAATTGACTAACTAGCACCAGCCCCGACGCCGTAGCTCTCCGAAAATTTTTTCGCCCCAAAAAATGCATGATGTATAGTATGGAGAAATTCTCAAAATTTGAGAAAATCAAAAATTTCGAATTAATGAGTGTTTCTTACTCAATTTTTCACGCTGAGTTCGAATTCGCTGTTGCAATTTGACGGCGACCCTCCGTTCCCGAGATACCCTCGAAAAATTTGGAAAAATTGATCAACTTGGGTCAAAAAATGAATCTAGCTCAATTTTGACAACGGATTCGAATTCGTCTCGAAAAATTGACTAACTAGCACCAGCCCCGACGCCGTAGCTCTCCGAAAATTTTTTCGCCCCAAAAAATGCATGATGTATAGTATGGAGAAATTCTCAAAATTTGAGAAAATCAAAAATTTCGAATTAATGAGTGTTTCTTACTCAATTTTTCACGCTGAGTTCGAATTCGCTGTTGCAATTTGACGGCGACCCTCCGTTCCCGAGATACCCTCGAAAAATTTGGAAAAATTGATCAACTTGGGTCAAAAAATGAATCTAGCTCAATTTTGACAACGGATTCGAATTCGTCTCGAAAAATTGACTAACTAGCACCAGCCCCGACGCCGTAGCTCTCCGAAAATTTTTTCGCCCCAAAAAATGCATGATGTATAGTATGGAGAAATTCTCAAAATTTGAGAAAATCAAAAATTTCGAATTAATGAGTGTTTCTTACTCAATTTTTCACGCTGAGTTCGAATTCGCTGTTGCAATTTGACGGCGACCCTCCGTTCCCGAGATACCCTCGAAAAATTTGGAAAAATTGATCAACTTGGGTCAAAAAATGAATCTAGCTCAATTTTGACAACGGATTCGAATTCGTCTCGAAAAATTGACTAACTAGCACCAGCCCCGACGCCGTAGCTCTCCGAAAATTTTTTCGCCCCAAAAAATGCATGATGTATAGTATGGAGAAATTCTCAAAATTTGAGAAAATCAAAAATTTCGAATTCATGAGTGTTTCTTACTCAATTTTTCACGCTGAGTTCGAATTCGCTGTTGCAATTTGACGGCGACCCTCCGTTCCCGAGATACCCTCGAAAAATTTGGAAAAATTGATCAACTTGGGTCAAAAAATGAATCTAGCTCAATTTTGACAACGGATTCGAATTCGTCTCGAAAAATTGACTAACTAGCACCAGCCCCGACGCCGTAGCTCTCCGAAAATTTTTTCGCCCCAAAAAATGCATGATGTATAGTATGGAGAAATTCTCAAAATTTGAGAAAATCAAAAATTTCGAATTAATGAGTGTTTCTTACTCAATTTTTCACGCTGAGTTCGAATTCGCTGTTGCAATTTGGCGGCGACCCTCCGTTCCCGAGATACCCCTGAAAAAGTTGGAAGAATTGATCAACTTGGGTCAAAAAATGAATCTAGCTCAATTTTGACAACGGATTCGAATTCGTCTCGAAAAATTGACTAACTAGCACCAGCCCCGACGCCGTAGCTCTCCGAAAATTTTTTCGCCCCAAAAAATGCATGATGTATAGTATGGAGAAATTCTCAAAATTTGAGAAAATCAAAAATTTCGAATTAATGAGTGTTTCTTACTCAATTTTTCACGCTGAGTTCGAATTCGCTGTTGCAATTTGACGGCGACCCTCCGTTCCCGAGATACCCTCGAAAAATTTGGAAAAATTGATCAACTTGGGTCAAAAAATGAATCTAGCTCAATTTTGACAACGGATTCGAATTCGTCTCGAAAAATTGACTAACTAGCACCAGCCCCGACGCCGTAGCTCTCCGAAAATTTTTTCGCCCCAAAAAATGCATGATGTATAGTATGGAGAAATTCTCAAAATTTGAGAAAATCAAAAATTTCGAATTAATGAGTGTTTCTTACTCAATTTTTCACGCTGAGTTCGAATTCGCTGTTGCAATTTGACGGCGACCCTCCGTTCCCGAGATACCCTCGAAAAATTTGGAAAAATTGATCAACTTGGGTCAAAAAATGAATCTAGCTCAATTTTGACAACGGATTCGAATTCGTCTCGAAAAATTGACTAACTAGCACCAGCCCCGACGCCGTAGCTCTCCGAAAATTTTTTCGCCCCAAAAAATGCATGATGTATAGTATGGAGAAATTCTCAAAATTTGAGAAAATCAAAAATTTCGAATTAATGAGTGTTTCTTACTCAATTTTTCACGCTGAGTTCGAATTCGCTGTTGCAATTTGACGGCGACCCTCCGTTCCCGAGATACCCTCGAAAAATTTGGAAAAATTGATCAACTTGGGTCAAAAAATGAATCTAGCTCAATTTTGACAACGGATTCGAATTCGTCTCGAAAAATTGACTAACTAGCACCAGCCCCGACGCCGTAGCTCTCCGAAAATTTTTTCGCCCCAAAAAATGCATGATGTATAGTATGGAGAAATTCTCAAAATTTGAGAAAATCAAAAATTTCGAATTAATGAGTGTTTCTTACTCAATTTTTCACGCTGAGTTCGAATTCGCTGTTGCAATTTGACGGCGACCCTCCGTTCCCGAGATACCCTCGAAAAATTTGGAAAAATTGATCAACTTGGGTCAAAAAATGAATCTAGCTCAATTTTGACAACGGATTCGAATTCGTCTCGAAAAATTGACTAACTAGCACCAGCCCCGACGCCGTAGCTCTCCGAAAATTTTTTCGCCCCAAAAAATGCATGATGTATAGTATGGAGAAATTCTCAAAATTTGAGAAAATCAAAAATTTCGAATTAATGAGTGTTTCTTACTCAATTTTTCACGCTGAGTTCGAATTCGCTGTTGCAATTTGACGGCGACCCTCCGTTCCCGAGATACCCTCGAAAAATTGGAAAAATTGATCAACTTGGGTCAAAAAATGAATCTAGCTCAATTTTGACAACGGATTCGAATTCGTCTCGAAAAATTGACTAACTAGCACCAGCCCCGACGCCGTAGCTCTCCGAAAATTTTTTCGCCCCAAAAAATGCATGATGTATAGTATGGAGAAATTCTCAAAATTTGAGAAAATCAAAAATTTCGAATTAATGAGTGTTTCTTACTCAATTTTTCACGCTGAGTTCGAATTCGCTGTTGCAATTTGACGGCGACCCTCCGTTCCCGAGATACCCTCGAAAAATTTGGAAAAATTGATCAACTTGGGTCAAAAAATGAATCTAGCTCAATTTTGACAACGGATTCGAATTCGTCTCGAAAAATTGACTAACTAGCACCAGCCCCGACGCCGTAGCTCTCCGAAAATTTTTTCGCCCCAAAAAATGCATGATGTATAGTATGGAGAAATTCTCAAAATTTGAGAAAATCAAAAATTTCGAATTCATGAGTGTTTCTTACTCAATTTTTCACGCTGAGTTCGAATTCGCTGTTGCAATTTGACGGCGACCCTCCGTTCCCGAGATACCCTCGAAAAATTTGGAAAAATTGATCAACTTGGGTCAAAAAATGAATCTAGCTCAATTTTGACAACGGATTCGAATTCGTCTCGAAAAATTGACTAACTAGCACCAGCCCCGACGCCGTAGCTCTCCGAAAATTTTTTCGCCCCAAAAAATGCATGATGTATAGTATGGAGAAATTCTCAAAATTTGAGAAAATCAAAAATTTCGAATTAATGAGTGTTTCTTACTCAATTTTTCACGCTGAGTTCGAATTCGCTGTTGCAATTTGGCGGCGACCCTCCGTTCCCGAGATACCCTGAAAAAGTTGGAAGAATTGATCAACTTGGGTCAAAAAATGAATCTAGCTCAATTTTGACAACGGATTCGAATTCGTCTCGAAAAATTGACTAACTAGCACCAGCCCCGACGCCGTAGCTCTCCGAAAATTTTTTCGCCCCAAAAAATGCATGATGTATAGTATGGAGAAATTCTCAAAATTTGAGAAAATCAAAAATTTCGAATTAATGAGTGTTTCTTACTCAATTTTTCACGCTGAGTTCGAATTCGCTGTTGCAATTTGACGGCGACCCTCCGTTCCCGAGATACCCTCGAAAAATTTGGAAAAATTGATCAACTTGGGTCAAAAAATGAATCTAGCTCAATTTTGACAACGGATTCGAATTCGTCTCGAAAAATTGACTAACTAGCACCAGCCCCGACGCCGTAGCTCTCCGAAAATTTTTTCGCCCCAAAAAATGCATGATGTATAGTATGGAGAAATTCTCAAAATTTGAGAAAATCAAAAATTTCGAATTAATGAGTGTTTCTTACTCAATTTTTCACGCTGAGTTCGAATTCGCTGTTGCAATTTGACGGCGACCCTCCGTTCCCGAGATACCCTCGAAAAATTTGGAAAAATTGATCAACTTGGGTCAAAAAATGAATCTAGCTCAATTTTGACAACGGATTCGAATTCGTCTCGAAAAATTGACTAACTAGCACCAGCCCCGACGCCGTAGCTCTCCGAAAATTTTTTCGCCCCAAAAAATGCATGATGTATAGTATGGAGAAATTCTCAAAATTTGAGAAAATCAAAAATTTCGAATTAATGAGTGTTTCTTACTCAATTTTTCACGCTGAGTTCGAATTCGCTGTTGCAATTTGACGGCGACCCTCCGTTCCCGAGATACCCTCGAAAAATTTGGAAAAATTGATCAACTTGGGTCAAAAAATGAATCTAGCTCAATTTTGACAACGGATTCGAATTCGTCTCGAAAAATTGACTAACTAGCACCAGCCCCGACGCCGTAGCTCTCCGAAAATTTTTTCGCCCCAAAAAATGCATGATGTATAGTATGGAGAAATTCTCAAAATTTGAGAAAATCAAAAATTTCGAATTCATGAGTGTTTCTTACTCAATTTTTCACGCTGAGTTCGAATTCGCTGTTGCAATTTGACGGCGACCCTCCGTTCCCGAGATACCCTCGAAAAATTTGGAAAAATTGATCAACTTGGGTCAAAAAATGAATCTAGCTCAATTTTGACAACGGATTCGAATTCGTCTCGAAAAATTGACTAACTAGCACCAGCCCCGACGCCGTAGCTCTCCGAAAATTTTTTCGCCCCAAAAAATGCATGATGTATAGTATGGAGAAATTCTCAAAATTTGAGAAAATCAAAAATTTCGAATTCATGAGTGTTTCTTACTCAATTTTTCACGCTGAGTTCGAATTCGCTGTTGCAATTTGACGGCGACCCTCCGTTCCCGAGATACCCTCGAAAAATTTGGAAAAATTGATCAACTTGGGTCAAAAAATGAATCTAGCTCAATTTTGACAACGGATTCGAATTCGTCTCGAAAAATTGACTAACTAGCACCAGCCCCGACGCCGTAGCTCTCCGAAAATTTTTTCGCCCCAAAAAATGCATGATGTATAGTATGGAGAAATTCTCAAAATTTGAGAAAATCAAAAATTTCGAATTAATGAGTGTTTCTTACTCAATTTTTCACGCTGAGTTCGAATTCGTTGTTGCAACTTGGCGGCGACCCTCCGTTCCCGAGATACCCCTGAAAAAGTTGGAAGAATTGATCAACTTGGGTCAAAAAATGAATCTAGCTCAATTTTGACAACGGATTCGAATTCGTCTCGAAAAATTGACTAACTAGCACCAGCCCCGACGCCGTAGCTCTCCGAAAATTTTTTCGCCCCAAAAAATGCATGATGTATAGTATGGAGAAATTCTCAAAATTTGAGAAAATCAAAAATTTCGAATTAATGAGTGTTTCTTACTCAATTTTTCACGCTGAGTTCGAATTCGCTGTTGCAATTTGACGGCGACCCTCCGTTCCCGAGATACCCTCGAAAAATTTGGAAAAATTGATCAACTTGGGTCAAAAAATGAATCTAGCTCAATTTTGACAACGGATTCGAATTCGTCTCGAAAAATTGACTAACTAGCACCAGCCCCGACGCCGTAGCTCTCCGAAAATTTTTTCGCCCCAAAAAATGCATGATGTATAGTATGGAGAAATTCTCAAAATTTGAGAAAATCAAAAATTTCGAATTAATGAGTGTTTCTTACTCAATTTTTCACGCTGAGTTCGAATTCGCTGTTGCAATTTGACGGCGACCCTCCGTTCCCGAGATACCCTCGAAAAAGTTGGAAAAATTGATCAATTTGGGTCAAAAAATGACTCTAGCTCAATTTTGACAACGGATTCGAATTCGTCTCGAAAAATTGACTAACTAGCACCAGCCCCGACGCCGTAGCTCTCCGAAAATTTTTTCGCCCCAAAAAATGCATGATGTATAGTATGGAGAAATTCTCAAAATTTGAGAAAATCAAAAATTTCGAATTCATGAGTGTTTCTTACTCAATTTTTCACGCTGAGTTCGAATTCGCTGTTGCAATTTGGCGGCGACCCTCCGTTTCCCGAAAAAGTTGGAAAATTGATCAATTTGGGTCAAAAAATGAATCTAGCTCAATTTTGACAACGGATTCGAATTCGTCTCGAAAAATTGACTAACTAGCACCAGCCCCGACGCCGTAGCTCTCCGAAAATTTTTTCGCCCCAAAAAATGCATGATGTATAGTATGGAGAAATTCTCAAAATTTGAGAAAATCAAAAATTTCGAATTAATGAGTGTTTCTTACTCAATTTTTCACGCTGAGTTCGAATTCGTTGTTGCAACTTGGCGGCGACCCTCCGTTCCCGAGATACCCCTGAAAAAGTTGGAAGAATTGATCAATTTGGGTCAAAAAATGACTCTAGCTCAATTTTGAAACGGATTCGAATTCGTCTCGAAAAATTGACTAACTAGCACCAGCCCCGAGGCCGTAGCTCTCCGAAAATTTTTTCGCCCCAAAAAATGCATGATGTATAGTATGGAGAAATTTTCAAAATTTGAGAAAATCAAAAATTTCGAATTCATGAGTGTTTCTTACTCAATTTTTCACGCTATAGTATGGAGAAATTTTCAAAATTTGAGAAAATCAAAAATTTCGAATTCATGAGTGTTTCTTACTCAATTTTTCACGCTGAGTTCGAATTCGTTGTTGCAACTTGGCGGCGACCCTCCGTTCCCGAGATACCCTCGAAAAAGTTGGAAAAATTGATCAATTTGGGTCAAAAAATGAATCTAGCTCAATTTTGACAACGGATTCGAATTCGTCTCGAAAAATTGACTAACTAGCACCAGCCCCGACGCCGTAGCTCTCCGAAAATTTTTTCGCCCCAAAAAATGCATGATGTATAGTATGGAGAAATTCTCAAAATTTGAGAAAATCAAAAATTTCGAATTCATGAGTGTTTCTTACTCAATTTTTCACGCTGAGTTCGAATTCGCTGTTGCAATTTGACGGCGACCCTCCGTTCCCGAGATACCCTCGAAAAATTTGGAAAAATTGATCAACTTGGGTCAAAAAATGAATCTAGCTCAATTTTGACAACGGATTCGAATTCGTCTCGAAAAATTGACTAACTAGCACCAGCCCCGACGCCGTAGCTCTCCGAAAATTTTTTCGCCCCAAAAAATGCATGATGTATAGTATGGAGAAATTCTCAAAATTTGAGAAAATCAAAAATTTCGAATTAATGAGTGTTTCTTACTCAATTTTTCACGCTGAGTTCGAATTCGTTGTTGCAACTTGGCGGCGACCCTCCGTTCCCGAGATACCCTGAAAAAGTTGGAAAATTGATCAACTTGGGTCAAAAAATGAATCTAGCTCAATTTTGACAACGGATTCGAATTCGTCTCGAAAAATTGACTAACTAGCACCAGCCCCGACGCCGTAGCTCTCCGAAAATTTTTTCGCCCCAAAAAATGCATGATGTATAGTATGGAGAAATTCTCAAAATTTGAGAAAATCAAAAATTTCGAATTAATGAGTGTTTCTTACTCAATTTTTCACGCTGAGTTCGAATTCGCTGTTGCAATTTGACGGCGACCCTCCGTTCCCGAGATACCCTGAAAAAGTTGGAAAATTGATCAATTGGGTCAAAAAATGAATCTAGCTCAATTTTGACAACGGATTCGAATTCGTCTCGAAAAATTGACTAACTAGCACCAGCCCCGAGGCCGTAGCTCTCCGAAAATTTTTTCGCCCCAAAAAATGCATGATGTATAGTATGGAGAAATTCTCAAAATTTGAGAAAATCAAAAATTTCGAATTAATGAGTGTTTCTTACTCAATTTTTCACGCTGAGTTCGAATTCGCTGTTGCAATTTGACGGCGACCCTCCGTTCCCGAGATACCCTCGAAAAATTTGGAAAAATTGATCAACTTGGGTCAAAAAATGAATCTAGCTCAATTTTGACAACGGATTCGAATTCGTCTCGAAAAATTGACTAACTAGCACCAGCCCCGACGCCGTAGCTCTCCGAAAATTTTTTCGCCCCAAAAAATGCATGATGTATAGTATGGAGAAATTCTCAAAATTTGAGAAAATCAAAAATTTCGAATTCATGAGTGTTTCTTACTCAATTTTTCACGCTGAGTTCGAATTCGCTGTTGCAATTTGACGGCGACCCTCCGTTCCCGAGATACCCTCGAAAAATTTGGAAAAATTGATCAACTTGGGTCAAAAAATGAATCTAGCTCAATTTTGACAACGGATTCGAATTCGTCTCGAAAAATTGACTAACTAGCACCAGCCCCGACGCCGTAGCTCTCCGAAAATTTTTTCGCCCCAAAAAATGCATGATGTATAGTATGGAGAAATTCTCAAAATTTGAGAAAATCAAAAATTTCGAATTAATGAGTGTTTCTTACTCAATTTTTCACGCTGAGTTCGAATTCGCTGTTGCAATTTGGCGGCGACCCTCCGTTCCCGAGATACCCCTGAAAAAGTTGGAAGAATTGATCAATTTGGGTCAAAAAATGACTCTAGCTCAATTTTGACAACGGATTCGAATTCGTCTCGAAAAATTGACTAACTAGCACCAGCCCCGAGGCCGTAGCTCTCCGAAAATTTTTTCGCCCCAAAAAATGCATGATGTATAGTATGGAGAAATTTCAAAATTTGAGAAAATCAAAAATTTCGAATTAATGAGTGTTTCTTACTCAATTTTTCACGCTGAGTTCGAATTCGCTGTTGCAATTTGGCGGCGACCCTCCGTTCCCGAAAAAGTTGGAAAAATTGATCAATTTGGGTCAAAAAATGACTCTAGCTCAATTTTGACAACGGATTCGAATTCGTCTCGAAAAATTGACTAACTAGCACCAGCCCCGACGCCGTAGCTCTCCGAAAATTTTTTCGCCCCAAAAAATGCATGATGTATAGTATGGAGAAATTCTCAAAATTTGAGAAAATCAAAAATTTCGAATTCATGAGTGGTTCTTACTCAATTTTTCACGCTGAGTTCGAATTCGTTGTTGCAACTTGGCGGCGACCCTCCGTTCCCGAGATACCCCTGAAAAAGTTGGAAGAATTGATCAATTTGGGTCAAAAAATGACTATAGCTCAATTTTGACAACGGATTCGAATTCGTCTCGAAAAATTGATTAATTAGCACCAGCCCCGAGGCCGTAGCTCTCCGAAAATTTTTTCGCCCCAAAAAATGCATGATGTATAGTATGGAGAAATTTTCAAAATTTGAGAAAATCAAAAATTTCGAATTCATGAGTGGTTCTTACTCAATTTTTCACGCTTATAGTATGGAGAAATTTCCAAAATTTGAGAAAATCAAAAATTTCGAATTCATGAGTGGTTCTTACTCAATTTTTCACGCTGAGTTCGAATTCGTTGTTGCAACTTGGCGGCGACCCTTCCCGAGATACCCCTGAAAAAGTTGGAAGAATTGATCAATTTGGGTCAAAAAATGACTCCAGCTATATTTTGAATACGGATTCGAATTCGTCTCGAAAATTTGAGTAACTAGCACCAGTTCCGACGCCGTAGCTCTCCGAAAATTTTTTCGACCCAAAAAAGACATGATGTATAGTATGGAGAAATTTTCAAAATTTGAGAAAATCAAAAATTTCGAATTCATGAGTGTTTCTTACTCAATTTTTCACGCTGAGTTCGAATTCGCTGTTGCAATTTGACGGCGACCCTCCGTTCCCGAGATACCCTCGAAAAATTTGGAAAAATTGATCAACTTGGGTCAAAAAATGAATCTAGCTCAATTTTGACAACGGATTCGAATTCGTCTCGAAAAATTGACTAACTAGCACCAGCCCCGACGCCGTAGCTCTCCGAAAATTTTTTCGCCCCAAAAAATGCATGATGTATAGTATGGAGAAATTCTCAAAATTTGAGAAAATCAAAAATTTCGAATTAATGAGTGTTTCTTACTCAATTTTTCACGCTGAGTTCGAATTCGTTGTTGCAACTTGGCGGCGACCCTCCGTTCCCGAGATACCCCTGAAAAAGTTGGAAGAATTGATCAACTTGGGTCAAAAAATGAATCTAGCTCAATTTTGACAACGGATTCGAATTCGTCTCGAAAAATTGACTAACTAGCACCAGCCCCGACGCCGTAGCTCTCCGAAAATTTTTTCGCCCCAAAAAATGCATGATGTATAGTATGGAGAAATTCTCAAAATTTGAGAAAATCAAAAATTTCGAATTAATGAGTGTTTCTTACTCAATTTTTCACGCTGAGTTCGAATTCGCTGTTGCAATTTGGCGGCGACCCTCCGTTCCCGAGATACCCCTGAAAAAGTTGGAAGAATTGATCAACTTGGGTCAAAAAATGAATCTAGCTCAATTTTGACAACGGATTCGAATTCGTCTCGAAAAATTGACTAACTAGCACCAGCCCCGACGCCGTAGCTCTCCGAAAATTTTTTCGCCCCAAAAAATGCATGATGTATAGTATGGAGAAATTCTCAAAATTTGAGAAAATCAAAAATTTCGAATTAATGAGTGTTTCTTACTCAATTTTTCACGCTGAGTTCGAATTCGCTGTTGCAATTTGACGGCGACCCTCCGTTCCCGAGATACCCCTGAAAAAGTTGGAAGAATTGATCAATTTGGGTGCAAAAATGACTCTAGCTCAATTTTGAAACGGATTCGAATTCGTCTCGAAAAATTGACTAACTAGCACCAGCCCCGACGCCGTAGCTCTCCGAAAATTTTTTCGCCCCAAAAAATGCATGATGTATAGTATGGAGAAATTCTCAAAATTTGAGAAAATCAAAAATTTCGAATTAATGAGTGTTTCTTACTCAATTTTTCACGCTGAGTTCGAATTCGCTGTTGCAATTTGGCGGCGACCCTCCGTTCCCGAGATACCCTCGAAAAAGTTGGAAAAATTGATCAACTTGGGTCAAAAAATGAATCTAGCTCAATTTTGACAACGGATTCGAATTCGTCTCGAAAAATTGACTAACTAGCACCAGCCCCGACGCCGTAGCTCTCCGAAAATTTTTTCGCCCCAAAAAATGCATGATGTATAGTATGGAGAAATTCTCAAAATTTGAGAAAATCAAAAATTTCGAATTAATGAGTGTTTCTTACTCAATTTTTCACGCTGAGTTCGAATTCGCTGTTGCAATTTGACGGCGACCCTCCGTTCCCGAGATACCCTCGAAAAATTTGGAAAAATTGATCAACTTGGGTCAAAAAATGAATCTAGCTCAATTTTGACAACGGATTCGAATTCGTCTCGAAAAATTGACTAACTAGCACCAGCCCCGACGCCGTAGCTCTCCGAAAATTTTTTCGCCCCAAAAAATGCATGATGTATAGTATGGAGAAATTCTCAAAATTTGAGAAAATCAAAAATTTCGAATTAATGAGTGTTTCTTACTCAATTTTTCACGCTGAGTTCGAATTCGCTGTTGCAATTTGACGGCGACCCTCCGTTCCCGAGATACCCTCGAAAAAGTTGGAAAAATTGATCAACTTGGGTCAAAAAATGAATCTAGCTCAATTTTGACAACGGATTCGAATTCGTCTCGAAAAATTGACTAACTAGCACCAGCCCCGACGCCGTAGCTCTCCGAAAATTTTTTCGCCCCAAAAAATGCATGATGTATAGTATGGAGAAATTCTCAAAATTTGAGAAAATCAAAAATTTCGAATTAATGAGTGTTTCTTACTCAATTTTTCACGCTGAGTTCGAATTCGCTGTTGCAATTTGACGGCGACCCTCCGTTCCCGAGATACCCTGAAAAAGTTGGAAAAATTGATCAACTTGGGTCAAAAATGAATCTAGCTCAATTTTGAAACGGATTCGAATTCGTCTCGAAAAATTGATTATCTAGCACCAGCCCCGACGCCGTAGCTCTCCGAAAATTTTTTCGCCCCAAAAAATGCATGATGTATAGTATGGAGAAATTTTCAAAATTTGAGAAAATCAAAAATTTCGAATTAATGAGTGTTTCTTACTCAATTTTTCACGCTGAGTTCGAATTCGCTGTTGCAATTGGCGGCGACCCTCCGTTCCCGAGATACCCTGAAAAAGTTGGAAGAATTGATCAACTTGGGTCAAAAAATGAATCTAGCTCAATTTTGACAACGGATTCGAATTCGTCTCGAAAAATTGACTAACTAGCACCAGCCCCGACGCCGTAGCTCTCCGAAAATTTTTTCGCCCCAAAAAATGCATGATGTATAGTATGGAGAAATTCTCAAAATTTGAGAAAATCAAAAATTTCGAATTAATGAGTGTTTCTTACTCAATTTTTCACGCTGAGTTCGAATTCGCTGTTGCAATTTGACGGCGACCCTCCGTTCCCGAGATACCCTCGAAAAATTTGGAAAAATTGATCAACTTGGGTCAAAAAATGAATCTAGCTCAATTTTGACAACGGATTCGAATTCGTCTCGAAAAATTGACTAACTAGCACCAGCCCCGACGCCGTAGCTCTCCGAAAATTTTTTCGCCCCAAAAAATGCATGATGTATAGTATGGAGAAATTCTCAAAATTTGAGAAAATCAAAAATTTCGAATTAATGAGTGTTTCTTACTCAATTTTTCACGCTGAGTTCGAATTCGCTGTTGCAATTTGACGGCGACCCTCCGTTCCCGAGATACCCTCGAAAAATTTGGAAAAATTGATCAACTTGGGTCAAAAAATGAATCTAGCTCAATTTTGACAACGGATTCGAATTCGTCTCGAAAAATTGACTAACTAGCACCAGCCCCGACGCCGTAGCTCTCCGAAAATTTTTTCGCCCCAAAAAATGCATGATGTATAGTATGGAGAAATTCTCAAAATTTGAGAAAATCAAAAATTTCGAATTAATGAGTGTTTCTTACTCAATTTTTCACGCTGAGTTCGAATTCGTTGTTGCAACTTGGCGGCGACCCTCCGTTCCCGAGATACCCCTGAAAAAGTTGGAAAAATTGATCAACTTGGGTCAAAAAATGAATCTAGCTCAATTTTGACAACGGATTCGAATTCGTCTCGAAAAATTGACTAACTAGCACCAGCCCCGACGCCGTAGCTCTCCGAAAATTTTTTCGCCCCAAAAAATGCATGATGTATAGTATGGAGAAATTCTCAAAATTTGAGAAAATCAAAAATTTCGAATTAATGAGTGTTTCTTACTCAATTTTTCACGCTGAGTTCGAATTCGCTGTTGCAATTTGACGGCGACCCTCCGTTCCCGAGATACCCTCGAAAAATTTGGAAAAATTGATCAACTTGGGTCAAAAAATGAATCTAGCTCAATTTTGACAACGGATTCGAATTCGTCTCGAAAAATTGACTAACTAGCACCAGCCCCGACGCCGTAGCTCTCCGAAAATTTTTTCGCCCCAAAAAATGCATGATGTATAGTATGGAGAAATTCTCAAAATTTGAGAAAATCAAAAATTTCGAATTAATGAGTGTTTCTTACTCAATTTTTCACGCTGAGTTCGAATTCGCTGTTGCAATTTGACGGCGACCCTCCGTTCCCGAGATACCCTCGAAAAATTTGGAAAAATTGATCAACTTGGGTCAAAAAATGAATCTAGCTCAATTTTGACAACGGATTCGAATTCGTCTCGAAAAATTGACTAACTAGCACCAGCCCCGACGCCGTAGCTCTCCGAAAATTTTTTCGCCCCAAAAAATGCATGATGTATAGTATGGAGAAATTCTCAAAATTTGAGAAAATCAAAAATTTCGAATTAATGAGTGTTTCTTACTCAATTTTTCACGCTGAGTTCGAATTCGCTGTTGCAATTTGCGGCGACCCTCCGTTCCCGAGATACCCTGAAAAAGTTGGAAGAATTGATCAACTTGGGTCAAAAAATGAATCTAGCTCAATTTTGACAACGGATTCGAATTCGTCTCGAAAAATTGACTAACTAGCACCAGCCCCGACGCCGTAGCTCTCCGAAAATTTTTTCGCCCCAAAAAATGCATGATGTATAGTATGGAGAAATTCTCAAAATTTGAGAAAATCAAAAATTTCGAATTAATGAGTGTTTCTTACTCAATTTTTCACGCTGAGTTCGAATTCGCTGTTGCAATTTGACGGCGACCCTCCGTTCCCGAGATACCCTGAAAAAGTTGGAAAAATTGATCAACTTGGGTCAAAAAATGAATCTAGCTCAATTTTGACAACGGATTCGAATTCGTCTCGAAAAATTGACTAACTAGCACCAGCCCCGAGCCGTAGCTCTCCGAAAATTTTTTCGCCCCAAAAAATGCATGATGTATAGTATGGAGAAATTCTCAAAATTTGAGAAAATCAAAAATTTCGAATTAATGAGTGTTTCTTACTCAATTTTTCACGCTGAGTTCGAATTCGCTGTTGCAATTTGGCGGCGACCCTCCGTTCCCGAGATACCCCGAAAAAGTTGGAAAAATTGATCAACTTGGGTCAAAAAATGAATCTAGCTCAATTTTGACAACGGATTCGAATTCGTCTCGAAAAATTGACTAACTAGCACCAGCCCCGACGCCGTAGCTCTCCGAAAATTTTTTCGCCCCAAAAAATGCATGATGTATAGTATGGAGAAATTCTCAAAATTTGAGAAAATCAAAAATTTCGAATTAATGAGTGTTTCTTACTCAATTTTTCACGCTGAGTTCGAATTCGCTGTTGCAATTTGACGGCGACCCTCCGTTCCCGAGATACCCTCGAAAAATTTGGAAAAATTGATCAACTTGGGTCAAAAAATGAATCTAGCTCAATTTTGACAACGGATTCGAATTCGTCTCGAAAAATTGACTAACTAGCACCAGCCCCGACGCCGTAGCTCTCCGAAAATTTTTTCGCCCCAAAAAATGCATGATGTATAGTATGGAGAAATTCTCAAAATTTGAGAAAATCAAAAATTTCGAATTAATGAGTGTTTCTTACTCAATTTTTCACGCTGAGTTCGAATTCGCTGTTGCAATTTGACGGCGACCCTCCGTTCCCGAGATACCCTCGAAAAATTTGGAAGAATTGATCAACTTGGGTCAAAAAATGAATCTAGCTCAATTTTGACAACGGATTCGAATTCGTCTCGAAAAATTGACTAACTAGCACCAGCCCCGACGCCGTAGCTCTCCGAAAATTTTTTCGCCCAAAAAATGCATGATGTATAGTATGGAGAAATTCTCAAAATTTGAGAAAATCAAAAATTTCGAATTAATGAGTGTTTCTTACTCAATTTTTCACGCTGAGTTCGAATTCGCTGTTGCAATTTGACGGCGACCCTCCGTTCCCGAGATACCCTCGAAAAATTTGGAAAAATTGATCAACTTGGGTCAAAAAATGAATCTAGCTCAATTTTGACAACGGATTCGAATTCGTCTCGAAAAATTGACTAACTAGCACCAGCCCCGACGCCGTAGCTCTCCGAAAATTTTTTCGCCCCAAAAAATGCATGATGTATAGTATGGAGAAATTCTCAAAATTTGAGAAAATCAAAAATTTCGAATTAATGAGTGTTTCTTACTCAATTTTTCACGCTGAGTTCGAATTCGCTGTTGCAATTTGACGGCGACCCTCCGTTCCCGAGATACCCCTGAAAAAGTTGGAAGAATTGATCAACTTGGGTCAAAAAATGAATCTAGCTCAATTTTGACAACGGATTCGAATTCGTCTCGAAAAATTGACTAACTAGCACCAGCCCCGACGCCGTAGCTCTCCGAAAATTTTTTCGCCCCAAAAAATGCATGATGTATAGTATGGAGAAATTCTCAAAATTTGAGAAAATCAAAAATTTCGAATTAATGAGTGTTTCTTACTCAATTTTTCACGCTGAGTTCGAATTCGTTGTTGCAACTTGGCGGCGACCCTCCGTTCCCGAGATACCCCTGAAAAAGTTGGAAGAATTGATCAACTTGGGTCAAAAAATGAATCTAGCTCAATTTTGACAACGGATTCGAATTCGTCTCGAAAAATTGACTAACTAGCACCAGCCCCGACGCCGTAGCTCTCCGAAAATTTTTTCGCCCCAAAAAATGCATGATGTATAGTATGGAGAAATTCTCAAAATTTGAGAAAATCAAAAATTTCGAATTAATGAGTGTTTCTTACTCAATTTTTCACGCTGAGTTCGAATTCGCTGTTGCAACTTGGCGGCGACCCTCCGTTCCCGAGATACCCCTGAAAAAGTTGGAAAAATTGATCAATTTGGGTCAAAAAATGAATCTAGCTCAATTTTGACAACGGATTCGAATTCGTCTCGAAAAATTGACTAACTAGCACCAGCCCCGACGCCGTAGCTCTCCGAAAATTTTTTCGCCCCAAAAAATGCATGATGTATAGTATGGAGAAATTCTCAAAATTTGAGAAAATCAAAAATTTCGAATTCATGAGTGTTTCTTACTCAATTTTTCACGCTGAGTTCGAATTCGCTGTTGCAATTTGCGGCGACCCTCCGTTCCGAGATACCCTGAAAAAGTTGAAGAATTGATCAATTTGGGTCAAAAAATGACTCTAGCTCAATTTTGAAACGGATTCGAATTCGTCTCGAAAAATTGACTAACTAGCACCAGCCCCGAGCCGTAGCTCTCCGAAAATTTTTTCGCCCCAAAAAATGCATGATGTATAGTATGGAGAAATTCTCAAAATTTGAGAAAATCAAAAATTTCGAATTAATGAGTGTTTCTTACTCAATTTTTCACGCTGAGTTCGAATTCGCTGTTGCAATTTGACGGCGACCCTCCGTTCCCGAGATACCCCTGAAAAAGTTGGAAGAATTGATCAACTTGGGTCAAAAAATGAATCTAGCTCAATTTTGACAACGGATTCGAATTCGTCTCGAAAAATTGACTAACTAGCACCAGCCCCGACGCCGTAGCTCTCCGAAAATTTTTTCGCCCCAAAAAATGCATGATGTATAGTATGGAGAAATTCTCAAAATTTGAGAAAATCAAAAATTTCGAATTCATGAGTGTTTCTTACTCAATTTTTCACGCTGAGTTCGAATTCGCTGTTGCAATTTGGCGGCGACCCTCCGTTCCCGAGATACCCTGAAAAAGTTGGAAGAATTGATCAACTTGGGTCAAAAAATGAATCTAGCTCAATTTTGACAACGGATTCGAATTCGTCTCGAAAAATTGACTAACTAGCACCAGCCCCGACGCCGTAGCTCTCCGAAAATTTTTTCGCCCCAAAAAATGCATGATGTATAGTATGGAGAAATTCTCAAAATTTGAGAAAATCAAAAATTTCGAATTCATGAGTGTTTCTTACTCAATTTTTCACGCTGAGTTCGAATTCGCTGTTGCAATTTGGCGGCGACCCTCCGTTCCCGAGATACCCCTGAAAAATTGGAAAAATTGATCAACTTGGGTCAAAAAATGAATCTAGCTCAATTTTGACAACGGATTCGAATTCGTCTCGAAAAATTGACTAACTAGCACCAGCCCCGACGCCGTAGCTCTCCGAAAATTTTTTCGCCCCAAAAAATGCATGATGTATAGTATGGAGAAATTCTCAAAATTTGAGAAAATCAAAAATTTCGAATTAATGAGTGTTTCTTACTCAATTTTTCACGCTGAGTTCGAATTCGCTGTTGCAATTTGACGGCGACCCTCCGTTCCCGAGATACCCTCGAAAAATTTGGAAAAATTGATCAACTTGGGTCAAAAAATGAATCTAGCTCAATTTTGACAACGGATTCGAATTCGTCTCGAAAAATTGACTAACTAGCACCAGCCCCGACGCCGTAGCTCTCCGAAAATTTTTTCGCCCCAAAAAATGCATGATGTATAGTATGGAGAAATTCTCAAAATTTGAGAAAATCAAAAATTTCGAATTAATGAGTGTTTCTTACTCAATTTTTCACGCTGAGTTCGAATTCGTTGTTGCAACTTGGCGGCGACCCTCCGTTCCCGAGATACCCTCGAAAAATTTGGAAGAATTGATCAACTTGGGTCAAAAAATGAATCTAGCTCAATTTTGACAACGGATTCGAATTCGTCTCGAAAAATTGACTAACTAGCACCAGCCCCGACGCCGTAGCTCTCCGAAAATTTTTTCGCCCCAAAAAATGCATGATGTATAGTATGGAGAAATTCTCAAAATTTGAGAAAATCAAAAATTTCGAATTAATGAGTGTTTCTTACTCAATTTTTCACGCTGAGTTCGAATTCGCTGTTGCAATTTGACGGCGACCCTCCGTTCCCGAGATACCCTCGAAAAATTTGGAAAAATTGATCAACTTGGGTCAAAAAATGAATCTAGCTCAATTTTGACAACGGATTCGAATTCGTCTCGAAAAATTGACTAACTAGCACCAGCCCCGACGCCGTAGCTCTCCGAAAATTTTTTCGCCCCAAAAAATGCATGATGTATAGTATGGAGAAATTCTCAAAATTTGAGAAAATCAAAAATTTCGAATTAATGAGTGTTTCTTACTCAATTTTTCACGCTGAGTTCGAATTCGCTGTTGCAATTTGGCGGCGACCCTCCGTTCCCGAGATACCCCTGAAAAAGTTGGAAGAATTGATCAATTTGGGTCAAAAAATGACTCTAGCTCAATTTTGACAACGGATTCGAATTCGTCTCGAAAAATTGACTAACTAGCACCAGCCCCGACGCCGTAGCTCTCCGAAAATTTTTTCGCCCCAAAAAATGCATGATGTATAGTATGGAGAAATTCTCAAAATTTGAGAAAATCAAAAATTTCGAATTAATGAGTGTTTCTTACTCAATTTTTCACGCTGAGTTCGAATTCGTTGTTGCAACTTGGCGGCGACCCTCCGTTCCCGAGATACCCTGAAAAAGTTGGAAGAATTGATCAACTTGGGTCAAAAATGACTCTAGCTCAATTTTGAAACGGATTCGAATTCGTCTCGAAAAATTGACTAACTAGCACCAGCCCCGAGGCCGTAGCTCTCCGAAAATTTTTTCGCCCCAAAAAATGCATGATGTATAGTATGGAGAAATTCTCAAAATTTGAGAAAATCAAAAATTTCGAATTAATGAGTGTTTCTTACTCAATTTTTCACGCTGAGTTCGAATTCGCTGTTGCAATTTGACGGCGACCCTCCGTTCCCGAGATACCCTGAAAAAGTTGGAAAATTGATCAATTTGGGTCAAAAAATGAATCTAGCTCAATTTTGACAACGGATTCGAATTCGTCTCGAAAAATTGACTAACTAGCACCAGCCCCGACGCCGTAGCTCTCCGAAAATTTTTTCGCCCCAAAAAATGCATGATGTATAGTATGGAGAAATTCTCAAAATTTGAGAAAATCAAAAATTTCGAATTAATGAGTGTTTCTTACTCAATTTTTCACGCTGAGTTCGAATTCGTTGTTGCAATTTGGCGGCGACCCTCCGTTCCCGAGATACCCTGAAAAAGTTGGAAAATTGATCAACTTGGGTCAAAAAATGAATCTAGCTCAATTTTGACAACGGATTCGAATTCGTCTCGAAAAATTGACTAACTAGCACCAGCCCCGACGCCGTAGCTCTCCGAAAATTTTTTCGCCCCAAAAAATGCATGATGTATAGTATGGAGAAATTCTCAAAATTTGAGAAAATCAAAAATTTCGAATTAATGAGTGTTTCTTACTCAATTTTTCACGCTGAGTTCGAATTCGCTGTTGCAATTTGACGGCGACCCTCCGTTCCCGAGATACCCTCGAAAAATTTGGAAAAATTGATCAACTTGGGTCAAAAAATGAATCTAGCTCAATTTTGACAACGGATTCGAATTCGTCTCGAAAAATTGACTAACTAGCACCAGCCCCGACGCCGTAGCTCTCCGAAAATTTTTTCGCCCCAAAAAATGCATGATGTATAGTATGGAGAAATTCTCAAAATTTGAGAAAATCAAAAATTTCGAATTAATGAGTGTTTCTTACTCAATTTTTCACGCTGAGTTCGAATTCGCTGTTGCAATTTGACGGCGACCCTCCGTTCCCGAGATACCCCTGAAAAAGTTGGAAGAATTGATCAATTTGGGTGCAAAAATGACTCTAGCTCTATTTTGAATACGGATTCGAATTCGTCTCGAAAAATTGACTAACTAGCACCAGCCCGAGCCGTAGCTCTCCGAAAATTTTTTCGCCCCAAAAAATGCATGATGTATAGTATGGAGAAATTCTCAAAATTTGAGAAAATCAAAAATTTCGAATTAATGAGTGTTTCTTACTCAATTTTTCACGCTGAGTTCGAATTCGCTGTTGCAATTTGACGGCGACCCTCCGTTCCCGAGATACCCTCGAAAAATTTGGAAAAATTGATCAACTTGGGTCAAAAAATGAATCTAGCTCAATTTTGACAACGGATTCGAATTCGTCTCGAAAAATTGACTAACTAGCACCAGCCCCGACGCCGTAGCTCTCCGAAAATTTTTTCGCCCCAAAAAATGCATGATGTATAGTATGGAGAAATTCTCAAAATTTGAGAAAATCAAAAATTTCGAATTAATGAGTGTTTCTTACTCAATTTTTCACGCTGAGTTCGAATTCGCTGTTGCAATTTGACGGCGACCCTCCGTTCCCGAGATACCCTCGAAAAATTTGGAAAAATTGATCAACTTGGGTCAAAAAATGAATCTAGCTCAATTTTGAATACGGATTCGAATTCGTCTCGAAAAATTGACTAACTAGCACCAGCCCCGACGCCGTAGCTCTCCGAAAATTTTTTCGCCCCAAAAAATGCATGATGTATAGTATGGAGAAATTTTCAAAATTTGAGAAAATCAAAAATTTCGAATTCATGAGTGTTTCTTACTCAATTTTTCACGCTGAGTTCGAATTCGCTGTTGCAACTTTGCGGCGACCCTCCGTTCCCGAGATACCCTCGAAAAAGTTGGAAAAATTGATCAATTTGGGTCAAAAAATGACTCTAGCTCAATTTTGACAACGGATTCGAATTCGTCTCGAAAAATTGACTAACTAGCACCAGCCCCGACGCCGTAGCTCTCCGAAAATTTTTTCGCCCCAAAAAATGCATGATGTATAGTATGGAGAAATTCTCAAAATTTGAGAAAATCAAAAATTTCGAATTAATGAGTGTTTCTTACTCAATTTTTCACGCTGAGTTCGAATTCGCTGTTGCAATTTGACGGCGACCCTCCGTTCCCGAGATACCCTCGAAAAATTTGGAAAAATTGATCAACTTGGGTCAAAAAATGAATCTAGCTCAATTTTGACAACGGATTCGAATTCGTCTCGAAAAATTGACTAACTAGCACCAGCCCCGACGCCGTAGCTCTCCGAAAATTTTTTCGCCCCAAAAAATGCATGATGTATAGTATGGAGAAATTCTCAAAATTTGAGAAAATCAAAAATTTCGAATTAATGAGTGTTTCTTACTCAATTTTTCACGCTGAGTTCGAATTCGCTGTTGCAATTTGACGGCGACCCTCCGTTCCCGAGATACCCTCGAAAAATTTGGAAAAATTGATCAACTTGGGTCAAAAAATGAATCTAGCTCAATTTTGACAACGGATTCGAATTCGTCTCGAAAAATTGACTAACTAGCACCAGCCCCGACGCCGTAGCTCTCCGAAAATTTTTTCGCCCCAAAAAATGCATGATGTATAGTATGGAGAAATTCTCAAAATTTGAGAAAATCAAAAATTTCGAATTAATGAGTGTTTCTTACTCAATTTTTCACGCTGAGTTCGAATTCGCTGTTGCAATTTGACGGCGACCCTCCGTTCCCGAGATACCCTCGAAAAATTTGGAAAAATTGATCAACTTGGGTCAAAAAATGAATCTAGCTCAATTTTGACAACGGATTCGAATTCGTCTCGAAAAATTGACTAACTAGCACCAGCCCCGACGCCGTAGCTCTCCGAAAATTTTTTCGCCCCAAAAAATGCATGATGTATAGTATGGAGAAATTCTCAAAATTTGAGAAAATCAAAAATTTCGAATTAATGAGTGTTTCTTACTCAATTTTTCACGCTGAGTTCGAATTCGCTGTTGCAATTTGGCGGCGACCCTCCGTTCCCGAGATACCCTCGAAAAAGTTGGAAGAATTGATCAATTTGGGTCAAAAAATGACTCTAGCTCAATTTTGACAACGGATTCGAATTCGTCTCGAAAAATTGACTAATTAGCACCAGCCCCGACGCCGTAGCTCTCCGAAAATTTTTTCGCCCCAAAAAATGCATGATGTATAGTATGGAGAAATTCTCAAAATTTGAGAAAATCAAAAATTTCGAATTAATGAGTGTTTCTTACTCAATTTTTCACGCTGAGTTCGAATTCGCTGTTGCAATTTGACGGCGACCCTCCGTTCCCGAGATACCCCTGAAAAAGTTGGAAGAATTGATCAATTTGGGTGCAAAAATGACTCTAGCTCAATTTTGAAACGGATTCGAATTCGTCTCGAAAAATTGACTAACTAGCACCAGCCCCGACGCCGTAGCTCTCCGAAAATTTTTTCGCCCCAAAAAATGCATGATGTATAGTATGGAGAAATTCTCAAAATTTGAGAAAATCAAAAATTTCGAATTCATGAGTGTTTCTTACTCAATTTTTCACGCTGAGTTCGAATTCGTTGTTGCAATTTGGCGGCGACCCTCCGTTCCCGAGATACCCTCGAAAAAGTTGGAAGAATTGATCAACTTGGGTCAAAAAATGAATCTAGCTCAATTTTGACAACGGATTCGAATTCGTCTCGAAAAATTGACTAACTAGCACCAGCCCCGACGCCGTAGCTCTCCGAAAATTTTTTCGCCCCAAAAAATGCATGATGTATAGTATGGAGAAATTCTCAAAATTTGAGAAAATCAAAAATTTCGAATTAATGAGTGTTTCTTACTCAATTTTTCACGCTGAGTTCGAATTCGCTGTTGCAATTTGACGGCGACCCTCCGTTCCCGAGATACCCTCGAAAAATTTGGAAAAATTGATCAACTTGGGTCAAAAAATGAATCTAGCTCAATTTTGACAACGGATTCGAATTCGTCTCGAAAAATTGACTAACTAGCACCAGCCCCGACGCCGTAGCTCTCCGAAAATTTTTTCGCCCCAAAAAATGCATGATGTATAGTATGGAGAAATTCTCAAAATTTGAGAAAATCAAAAATTTCGAATTAATGAGTGTTTCTTACTCAATTTTTCACGCTGAGTTCGAATTCGCTGTTGCAATTTGACGGCGACCCTCCGTTCCCGAGATACCCTCGAAAAATTTGGACAATTGATCAACTTGGGTCAAAAAATGAATCTAGCTCAATTTTGACAACGGATTCGAATTCGTCTCGAAAAATTGACTAACTAGCACCAGCCCCGACGCCGTAGCTCTCCGAAAATTTTTTCGCCCCAAAAAATGCATGATGTATAGTATGGAGAAATTCTCAAAATTTGAGAAAATCAAAAATTTCGAATTAATGAGTGTTTCTTACTCAATTTTTCACGCTGAGTTCGAATTCGCTGTTGCAATTTGACGGCGACCCTCCGTTCCCGAGATACCCTCGAAAAATTTGGAAAAATTGATCAACTTGGGTCAAAAAATGAATCTAGCTCAATTTTGACAACGGATTCGAATTCGTCTCGAAAAATTGACTAACTAGCACCAGCCCCGACGCCGTAGCTCTCCGAAAATTTTTTCGCCCCAAAAAATGCATGATGTATAGTATGGAGAAATTCTCAAAATTTGAGAAAATCAAAAATTTCGAATTAATGAGTGTTTCTTACTCAATTTTTCACGCTGAGTTCGAATTCGCTGTTGCAATTTGGCGGCGACCCTCCGTTCCGAGATACCCTGAAAAAGTTGGAAAAATTGATCAACTTGGGTCAAAAAATGAATCTAGCTCAATTTTGACAACGGATTCGAATTCGTCTCGAAAAATTGACTAACTAGCACCAGCCCCGACGCCGTAGCTCTCCGAAAATTTTTTCGCCCCAAAAAATGCATGATGTATAGTATGGAGAAATTCTCAAAATTTGAGAAAATCAAAAATTTCGAATTAATGAGTGTTTCTTACTCAATTTTTCACGCTGAGTTCGAATTCGCTGTTGCAATTTGACGGCGACCCTCCGTTCCCGAGATACCCTCGAAAAATTTGGAAAAATTGATCAACTTGGGTCAAAAAATGAATCTAGCTCAATTTTGACAACGGATTCGAATTCGTCTCGAAAAATTGACTAACTAGCACCAGCCCCGACGCCGTAGCTCTCCGAAAATTTTTTCGCCCCAAAAAATGCATGATGTATAGTATGGAGAAATTCTCAAAATTTGAGAAAATCAAAAATTTCGAATTAATGAGTGTTTCTTACTCAATTTTTCACGCTGAGTTCGAATTCGTTGTTGCAACTTGGCGGCGACCCTCCGTTCCCGAGATACCCCTGAAAAAGTTGGAAGAATTGATCAATTTGGGTCAAAAAATGAATCTAGCTCAATTTTGAAACGGATTCGAATTCGTCTCGAAAAATTGACTAACTAGCACCAGCCCGAGGCCGTAGCTCTCCGAAAATTTTTTCGCCCCAAAAAATGCATGATGTATAGTATGGAGAAATTTTCAAAATTTGAGAAAATCAAAAATTTCGAATTCATGAGTGTTTCTTACTCAATTTTTCACGCTGAGTTCGAATTCGCTGTTGCAATTTGGCGGCGACCCTCCGTTCCCGAGATACCCTGAAAAAGTTGGAAAAATTGATCAATTTGGGTCAAAAATGAATCTAGCTCAATTTTGACAACGGATTCGAATTCGTCTCGAAAAATTGACTAACTAGCACCAGCCCCGACGCCGTAGCTCTCCGAAAATTTTTTCGCCCCAAAAAATGCATGATGTATAGTATGGAGAAATTCTCAAAATTTGAGAAAATCAAAAATTTCGAATTAATGAGTGTTTCTTACTCAATTTTTCACGCTGAGTTCGAATTCGCTGTTGCAATTTGACGGCGACCCTCCGTTCCCGAGATACCCCTGAAAAAGTTGGAAGAATTGATCAATTTGGGTGCAAAAATGACTCTAGCTCTATTTTGAATACGGATTCGAATTCGTCTCGAAAAATTGACTAACTAGCACCAGCCCCGACGCCGTAGCTCTCCGAAAATTTTTTCGCCCCAAAAAATGCATGATGTATAGTATGGAGAAATTCTCAAAATTTGAGAAAATCAAAAATTTCGAATTATGAGTGTTTCTTACTCAATTTTTCACGCTGAGTTCGAATTCGCTGTTGCAACTTGGCGGCGACCCTCCGTTCCCGAGATACCCTGAAAAAGTTGGAAAAATTGATCAACTTGGGTCAAAAAATGAATCTAGCTCAATTTTGACAACGGATTCGAATTCGTCTCGAAAAATTGACTAACTAGCACCAGCCCCGACGCCGTAGCTCTCCGAAAATTTTTTCGCCCCAAAAAATGCATGATGTATAGTATGGAGAAATTCTCAAAATTTGAGAAAATCAAAAATTTCGAATTAATGAGTGTTTCTTACTCAATTTTTCACGCTGAGTTCGAATTCGCTGTTGCAATTTGACGGCGACCCTCCGTTCCCGAGATACCCTCGAAAAATTGGAAAAATTGATCAACTTGGGTCAAAAAATGAATCTAGCTCAATTTTGACAACGGATTCGAATTCGTCTCGAAAAATTGACTAACTAGCACCAGCCCCGACGCCGTAGCTCTCCGAAAATTTTTTCGCCCCAAAAAATGCATGATGTATAGTATGGAGAAATTCTCAAAATTTGAGAAAATCAAAAATTTCGAATTAATGAGTGTTTCTTACTCAATTTTTCACGCTGAGTTCGAATTCGCTGTTGCAATTTGACGGCGACCCTCCGTTCCCGAGATACCCTCGAAAAAGTTGGAAAAATTGATCAACTTGGGTCAAAAATGACTCTAGCTCAATTTTGACAACGGATTCGAATTCGTCTCGAAAAATTGACTAACTAGCACCAGCCCCGACGCCGTAGCTCTCCGAAAATTTTTTCGCCCCAAAAAATGCATGATGTATAGTATGGAGAAATTCTCAAAATTTGAGAAAATCAAAAATTTCGAATTAATGAGTGTTTCTTACTCAATTTTTCACGCTGAGTTCGAATTCGCTGTTGCAATTTGACGGCGACCCTCCGTTCCCGAGATACCCTCGAAAAATTTGGAAAAATTGATCAACTTGGGTCAAAAAATGAATCTAGCTCAATTTTGACAACGGATTCGAATTCGTCTCGAAAAATTGACTAACTAGCACCAGCCCCGACGCCGTAGCTCTCCGAAAATTTTTTCGCCCCAAAAAATGCATGATGTATAGTATGGAGAAATTCTCAAAATTTGAGAAAATCAAAAATTTCGAATTAATGAGTGTTTCTTACTCAATTTTTCACGCTGAGTTCGAATTCGCTGTTGCAATTTGACGGCGACCCTCCGTTCCCGAGATACCCTCGAAAAATTTGGAAGAATTGATCAACTTGGGTCAAAAAATGAATCTAGCTCAATTTTGACAACGGATTCGAATTCGTCTCGAAAAATTGACTAACTAGCACCAGCCCCGACGCCGTAGCTCTCCGAAAATTTTTTCGCCCCAAAAAATGCATGATGTATAGTATGGAGAAATTCTCAAAATTTGAGAAAATCAAAAATTTCGAATTAATGAGTGTTTCTTACTCAATTTTTCACGCTGAGTTCGAATTCGCTGTTGCAATTTGACGGCGACCCTCCGTTCCCGAGATACCCTCGAAAAAGTTGGAAAAATTGATCAACTTGGGTCAAAAAATGAATCTAGCTCAATTTTGACAACGGATTCGAATTCGTCTCGAAAAATTGACTAACTAGCACCAGCCCCGACGCCGTAGCTCTCCGAAAATTTTTTCGCCCCAAAAAATGCATGATGTATAGTATGGAGAAATTCTCAAAATTTGAGAAAATCAAAAATTTCGAATTAATGAGTGTTTCTTACTCAATTTTTCACGCTGAGTTCGAATTCGCTGTTGCAATTTGACGGCGACCCTCCGTTCCCGAGATACCCTCGAAAAATTTGGAAAAATTGATCAACTTGGGTCAAAAAATGAATCTAGCTCAATTTTGACAACGGATTCGAATTCGTCTCGAAAAATTGACTAACTAGCACCAGCCCCGACGCCGTAGCTCTCCGAAAATTTTTTCGCCCCAAAAAATGCATGATGTATAGTATGGAGAAATTCTCAAAATTTGAGAAAATCAAAAATTTCGAATTATGAGTGTTTCTTACTCAATTTTTCACGCTGAGTTCGAATTCGCTGTTGCAATTTGACGGCGACCCTCCGTTCCCGAGATACCCTCGAAAAATTTGGAAAAATTGATCAACTTGGGTCAAAAAATGAATCTAGCTCAATTTTGACAACGGATTCGAATTCGTCTCGAAAAATTGACTAACTAGCACCAGCCCCGACGCCGTAGCTCTCCGAAAATTTTTCGCCCCAAAAAATGCATGATGTATAGTATGGAGAAATTCTCAAAATTTGAGAAAATCAAAAATTTCGAATTAATGAGTGTTTCTTACTCAATTTTTCACGCTGAGTTCGAATTCGCTGTTGCAATTTGACGGCGACCCTCCGTTCCCGAGATACCCTCGAAAAATTTGGAAAAATTGATCAACTTGGGTCAAAAAATGAATCTAGCTCAATTTTGACAACGGATTCGAATTCGTCTCGAAAAATTGACTAACTAGCACCAGCCCCGACGCCGTAGCTCTCCGAAAATTTTTTCGCCCCAAAAAATGCATGATGTATAATAGTATGGAGAAATTCTCAAAATTTGAGAAAATCAAAAATTTCGAATTAATGAGTGTTTCTTACTCAATTTTTCACGCTGAGTTCGAATTCGCTGTTGCAATTTGGCGGCGACCCTCCGTTCCCGAGATACCCCTGAAAAAGTTGGAAAAATTGATCAACTTGGGTCAAAAAATGAATCTAGCTCAATTTTGACAACGGATTCGAATTCGTCTCGAAAAATTGATTAATTAGCACCAGCCCCGAGGCCGTAGCTCTCCGAAAATTTTTTCGCCCCAAAAAATGCATGATGTATAGTATGGAGAAATTCTCAAAATTTGAGAAAATCAAAAATTTCGAATTAATGAGTGTTTCTTACTCAATTTTTCACGCTGAGTTCGAATTCGCTGTTGCAATTTGACGGCGACCCTCCGTTCCCGAGATACCCCTGAAAAATTTGGAAAAATTGATCAACTTGGGTCAAAAAATGAATCTAGCTCAATTTTGACAACGGACTCGAATTCGTCTCGAAAAATTGACTAACTAGCACCACCCCGACGCCGTAGCTCTCCGAAAATTTTTTCGCCCCAAAAAATGCATGATGTATAGTATGGAGAAATTCTCAAAATTTGAGAAAATCAAAAATTTCGAATTAATGAGTGTTTCTTACTCAATTTTTCACGCTGAGTTCGAATTCGCTGTTGCAATTTGACGGCGACCCTCCGTTCCGAGATACCCTCGAAAAATTTGGAAAAATTGATCAACTTGGGTCAAAAAATGAATCTAGCTCAATTTTGACAACGGATTCGAATTCGTCTCGAAAAATTGACTAACTAGCACCAGCCCCGACGCCGTAGCTCTCCGAAAATTTTTTCGCCCCAAAAAATGCATGATGTATAGTATGGAGAAATTCTCAAAATTTGAGAAAATCAAAAATTTCGAATTAATGAGTGTTTCTTACTCAATTTTTCACGCTGAGTTCGAATTCGCTGTTGCAATTTGGCGGCGACCCTCCGTTCCCGAGATACCCTCGAAAAATTGGAAAAATTGATCAACTTGGGTCAAAAAATGAATCTAGCTCAATTTTGACAACGGATTCGAATTCGTCTCGAAAAATTGACTAACTAGCACCAGCCCCGACGCCGTAGCTCTCCGAAAATTTTTTCGCCCCAAAAAATGCATGATGTATAGTATGGAGAAATTCTCAAAATTTGAGAAAATCAAAAATTTCGAATTAATGAGTGTTTCTTACTCAATTTTTCACGCTGAGTTCGAATTCGCTGTTGCAATTTGACGGCGACCCTCCGTTCCCGAGATACCCTCGAAAAATTGGAAAATTGATCAACTTGGGTCAAAAAATGAATCTAGCTCAATTTTGACAACGGATTCGAATTCGTCTCGAAAAATTGACTAACTAGCACCAGCCCCGACGCCGTAGCTCTCCGAAAATTTTTTCGCCCCAAAAAATGCATGATGTATAGTATGGAGAAATTCTCAAAATTTGAGAAAATCAAAAATTTCGAATTAATGAGTGTTTCTTACTCAATTTTTCACGCTGAGTTCGAATTCGCTGTTGCAATTTGACGGCGACCCTCCGTTCCCGAGATACCCTCGAAAAATTTGGAAAAATTGATCAACTTGGGTCAAAAAATGAATCTAGCTCAATTTTGACAACGGATTCGAATTCGTCTCGAAAAATTGACTAACTAGCACCAGCCCCGACGCCGTAGCTCTCCGAAAATTTTTTCGCCATAAAAAATGCATGATGTATAGTATGGAGAAATTTTCAAAATTTGAGAAAATCAAAAATTTCGAATTCATGAGTGTTTCTTACTCAATTTTTCACGCTGAGTTCGAATTCGCTGTTGCAATTTGACGGCGACCCTCCGTTCCCGAGATACCCTCGAAAAATTTGGAAAAATTGATCAACTTGGGTCAAAAAATGAATCTAGCTCAATTTTGACAACGGATTCGAATTGGTCTCGAAAAATTGACTAACTAGCACCAGCCCCGACGCCGTAGCTCTCCGAAAATTTTTTCACCCCAAAAAATGCATGATGTATAGTATGGAGAAATTCTCAAATTTTGAGAAAATCATAAATTTCGAATTAATGAGTGTTTCTTACTCAATTTTTCACGCTGAGTTCGAATTCGCTGTTGCAATTTGGCGGCGACCCTCCGTTCCCGAGATACCCCTGAAAAAGTTGGAAGAATTGATCAATTGGGTCAAAAAATGACTCTAGCTCAATTTGACAACGGATTCGAATTCGTCTCGAAAAATTGACTAACTAGCACCAGCCCCGACGCCGTACTCTCCGAAAATTTTTTCGCCCCAAAAAATGCATGATGTATAGTATGGAGAAATTCTCAAAATTTGAGAAAATCAAAAATTTCGAATTAATGAGTGTTTCTTACTCAATTTTTCA